>VOQK01025818.1:17076-46016 GCA_015052645.1 Benitochromis conjunctus | reverse complement strand
GGTTGAGCAGGCGAAGAGCATGTGTGGTTTATTTTCACTTTTTTCACACCTTTTTTTTTTTTAAAATGTGGTTATACATTTTTATTTATTTACATTTTGTCCTGCAGCCCACCTCTGTTCAAATATAATTAGCCAAATTTAGGCCGGGCAGTTGGTGAGACTCCTTCGTCAGACACATAACTCCTGTCAGAGGATGGTGCTCTCTTACCTTTTTACTAATTGATGGGTGTTGGATCAGTATAGCTGCTAAGCATCACTATTAGGCCTTAAAAAACCTGTGATAATTTCACCTGAAAAAGATACATGCACAAGTTGCAGTAAATAAAAGAAAAACTACTGTTAGTGATTTGCTAATGCAGGTTATTATTACAGTATCTTATAGGTTTTGGTTTGGTCTTGCAGTTATTTCACTTATGTTTTTCTTTTCTTTTCAGTGGTAAGTTGGTGTCTCCAAAGTGGAAGAACTTCAAAGGGCTAAAACTGCTTTGGAGAGACAAGATTCGCCTCAACAACGCCATATGGAGAGCCTGGTACATCCAATGTAAGAGTTCCACAGTGCTTTTCATTTCATACACAAAAAGTGAAAGTGACTGTTTTTGGATAATATTTCATTAAAAATTGCCTTCAGTGTAACACAATTTGAATCAAGCTACAGCATCAATGATGAAATCAGGGTCTGGTTGAAGAAGTTCTTGTTGTTTTGCGATAAATCGACATTCATTGGCCAAACGTGAACCATATCAAGTTCTTTAGCTTATGAATCCTTTCCCTTTCAACAGTTCCACCAAGACCAAACATAAATGAACGTCTTATAAGAGGTCTAATTCAGAAGACCATGTTTGACGTTCTAATGAGAACCCATCTATGGTGTAGAGACAAGGTTTCACTGTCTCTGGTTCTTTTACCCCGAATCTTTCTGCCTATTAAGGGTTGTAACACAGACTCCTATGGGTTCTAGTAGGGCTTTGCAATTCACTAAAGTTGAACTTCAGTTACAGTTATAGCGTCCAGTGATTTTTGAAAGCGATTGCTGTTTCATGTTTTCTTTTGATGTGATGTTCTTGGTTTCTCCATCCGCACAGCCCTTTTCTTCACAAATGTATTTCGCACCAGGTATGTTTAGTGTCGCTGCTATTTTATTGGTTTTCAGCTAATTAAAGTGCAAATAAATTTATGTTTAAAAGAAAAAGAATTTCAACACGTGAAAATGATTGATTGTGTTTCAGGTTTTTGCCATAATTTATCAGCCTTAGATTCTACTAAGAAGCCTTATACAGTACTGTGGAAAAGTCTCCAGGCACTCCTCATTTCTTTATGTTTTACTTCCAGACTTTTGTGTAATTTTTTTAAAAAGTGGTCTTGAGCAATAGTTCTCTTGGCTTAAAGATCTTTCAAAGATTTTCTGTGGACAGTGGCTGCTTTTTAAAAACAATTTTTTTTATTTTTTTTTACTCATTTTCAGTCCAATAATTCTACCCGACCCTTTTCAGAGAGATACTTTTGTTAAGCCATTTAATGCTGCTCTATGAGACACTAAAGCATACAAAAGGTATGTAACTCTGGGGAAGAAGCAGTGTTGTGTCGACTCATAACAATCAACTTATAAAAGAAACAATTTTAAATCATACCTTTCCCATTTTCTTAGTAAAATATTAAGAAATTAAAGGCAGCTGACTTTTTGACAGTGTTGTATTTGCAAGGACTTTGCACACAATGGGACTCAAAAGAATAGTTTTTTTTTTTGTTTCTCTGCCAGGTTTTTTTCCTCAACCCTCTGGGGTCCCCATATTATAAAAGTTTGGCAATTAGTGTTAAAATTTGTGATTTCTAATGAGAAAGCGTGGAAACTAGTTTTGAAACTAGCGGAGGAACATGAAAGGCTGTATGCATCCTTTGGAAAATGAAGTACACCCACAATTTAATGCCTTGTAGAACCACCTTTAGCAGCAACTTGAAGTACTTGTTTTATATGTGACTTTATCAGTCTCTCACATCATTGTAGAAATTTGGCTGACTCTTTTTTTTTATAACGTTGCTTCAGTTCAGTTTTTCAGGCATTCATTTATGCCCAGTTCTCTTAAGGTCCTGGCACATCATTTCAGTCAGGTTGATGTCTGGACTTTGACTGGGCCATTGGAAAACCTCGATTCCCAGTTTGAGCCGAGCTTATTGAACAGATGGCTTCACATTTGTATCAAGAATGCACTCTGACAGTCAGTGTGAGGTGTCTGTGTTTGGTTTATTTTGCAAACTTTGCGAGATTTGCTGACGTGTTCCTTTAGAGAGAAGAGGAGTTCTCCTGGCAACCGTTCCAAACAAGCCGTGGTTGTTCAGTCTTTTTTTAAAATGATCTAAATTTAACATTTAACATGCTAACTGAAGCCTGTAGAGTCTGAGATGTAGGCTTGAGTTTTTTGTTTGTTTGTGGGGTTTTTAAAATATTTTATTTATTTATTTAACTGTTTGACTTTGGGATACATTTTCTGGGACATCTCCTCCTTCGATTGTGGCATTATGTTAATATACACCTGAATGCTCCAGACACTTGCTGACAATCAGTGAATTAATCAAGTGCATTTGATTTGCAGCTCCTTCCCTTCTTAAAGCTATGTAAGCAGTAAGGGTATAGTTATTCATAGGACTGCATAGAGCCTGTGAAAACGTTGTTCTTCATGTGACTTTAGATCCTGGGGGGAAATCAGGGCAGAGCACAGGAAGTGTGGAATCAGCAACTTGACAGACAGTAAACAAGCAGGCTGCATGCAGCAGGTGAATTCATGTAATCTGCATTATTGAGGGAAAAGCAAAGGGGGAAGCGAAAAATGCCTATAGTAACATCACAATAGGTGTATGATTGGCTTCATAAAAATCTCCCGCTATACCAGATACATTATAAGCCATTTACAAACAACAAAGAAATGCAGGAAAGGATGAGACGGGCACATAATAATGATACTAAAGGGAATGGAAAGGATCACCTGCTGGTCTTGATTCCACCATAATAGTTCTTAGAGACCATTTCTGGTCTTCTGTCTCCAGTATGCTTTCGTACACAGGCTCTTGATCCAGCAGTGTGAGAGCAGAGTGAAGGGGTTTGGAGAAACCTGTAATCAAGCCCTCCTATTATCGCTGTTGAAATCTTATACACATTTTGTGGGACGTGTACTGACCTGAATACTGCTCTTAAAAACACTTTGTTGGAATGGACTTTTATCATTGTTAGGACATGTCAGAATGCTTTTCTCACTGAAATTATAGTTCAAGCTTCTATTTGTGTTTATAGATAGCTGCTTGTGGTCCTTCTGACATGATACTTTATCCCTTGTGAACATGTTTCTTGGAAGTCATTACTAAATCAGAACCTTATGTGACACACTTAGCTACTTTCCCAGACATGCAGTAAACCTAATTCTATAATAAAAGAAAATGTAAAGGGAGAAACACACAGACTACACTTATCCATGTTTTGCAAACTGAGCCACTATGTTTTGGCTAACATATTTCAAAGCTATACGAGCCTGACGATAGATGACTTAAAATGGAAAGCTGAATGTCTTAAATACACTCTGATGTGAGTCAAAGGTCACCACAGGTGACGTCTGATTTGTGGAAGTGACTAATAGTAACTTTCAGCTACATCACTAAGTAAACTAAATCTGGGTCAAGTGTTTTCTGAGCTGGGTGACTCATGCCTATTCAAATGGAACTATTTATTTTAACAATTAAGCTTTAACTTCCAGTTGTGGTGAAAACGTTACATCCAGTCATCGTGAGCATAAATGTTGTAGCAATTTCGGGTTTTTGGCGATTTCGTCAAAAGCTTCTTTTTCTAAGGTGGATACAATCATTCAGAAATTAGCGTATCTATATATTTACCCTGTGTGGATTCTAGAAAGAAGACTGAAAATAGTTTCTAACTAGTGCTACCAGTTCTTTTCTTTTTCTCATCCAAGATGTATGCCGTACAATCATTCCACCCTGGAAAAGGAGCAGTTTGAAGAAATCTTTAAGAGACCAAAATTACCTTGATATTTGTGTGTGATGAGTGTATGGAAACATTTGACCATAACTGTACATACATATTATGTTGATTTTCTTTTTTCTTTCATACTCTGTAAATATCCTTTTCTAAGATGGTAAAATCCAACTCTGTGTTTTAAACTTGAGTTATTTTTCAAACCCCAGATGTGGAGAAAAGATCGAATCCCGTTTGTCACTTTGTGACACCACTTGATGGAAGTATGGACCTGGACGTACATCGTCCTGAGGTAAAGATGAAGAAGTGTTATCACTGTGAGATGCACAGAGACTTGTTTTTTTCTTTTCACTGAAATCATCCAGTTGTCCAGGCACTCAAAACACTTTCTTGACATTGATGTTTGTTTTCCTTTCCTGCTTCCTTTCTTTGTGCCATATGCGTGTCATGGGCTTTGGTTTAGTTCCTATCTCTCTCTTTCTCTTTTCCAGGCCATTGCTGCAGAGGGGAAAGGCTGGAAAAGAAGAATTGAAATTGTCATAAGAGAATACCACAAATGGAGAACATACTTCAAGAAAAGGGTACAGTATAGTTATACTGAAACATTGTTTCTGTTAGGAAGATGCTGAGAACTTTTAGCAGACATGTTGTTTGGTCATAAAGCATAAATGTTTATTTAATGTTGAACTTGTGAACTTTTTTATAGCTACAGAAACACAAGGATGACGACCTCTCAAGCTTACTTAAGGTATGCAGCATTGCAACATGCTTAGGTCACTAACAAGATGTTAATATTAACATAATCATTAGTGTCAGCATCTGTCTAAACTAAACTAACCCACACTAACCCAGTCACCTTGAAATTATTTATATTTAGGAGATCATCTGTGACTGTGTAAACAAAGCACTTTTGATTGTGTGCACCTAATTTAGCTTGTAAAACTATGCACTCACTCACTCACTCACTCACTCACTCACTCATTCAGGGTCCTGTTATACCCGCCATGTGGAATGTGGTCACATCTGCCGTCATTTTTGCCGGTCGTGCACCACGCACCTCTCGATTTCTGTAACCTGGCACATTGTGACACTGCTGGGTTGAAGACACGAGCGTACAATTGTGCTGTTTTCCATACTGCTGTTTTAATGGTATATCGGTACAGAAGCTCAGAGATTCACAGATTATACAGATGGAGATGTTGCAAAAGCTTGAAAAGAAAAGAAAAAAACTTTCTAGGGCAAACAGACAGTTATATCATGTTCACAGCGCCACCTGCACATATACCCTCTGTCATCACAGTCATCCCTCGGTTCGATATCCGCTCTTCAACAAGTCAAGCTGCATGTCGGGGCAACCTTGTGTTGTACCTTGTTCCTCTCCTTCAGGGAACAGAAGTTATAGATATAACCGTTTGTTCCCTTTCAGTCGATTCACTCGGTACAGCACATAGGTATGGAACATATATACATGCCCCACAGAGCAGCCACTGAACTGCTCTGTGGGGCCACTGAATCAGACCACCAGCACATTAGCATGTGTAGACCCAGCAGAAAGGACAGTATGAGCCACCGAAGGGGCTCTGACATTCAAATGATAGAACTGAACAAAAGTAAAGCCCAACTAGGCACTTTAACAAACTGTGGGGTTTAGACATGAGAGCTGATTTTGAGGTGCTGTGCTGTAATGCTGAATATAAATGGATGTGGTTGTGTGATGATTTTACCGACAGCATGCAAAATGACCAACATGCCGGGTATACTGGGATCGTCACCCACTCAGCACTGTGCAAAAGTTTGAGATGTTATCAGTTTTATCCAAACTTCAGTCAGCAGACCAAAATAAAATCGGTATTTGGTCTTAGTGAGTGAACACTGATATAAAATCACACTTATCTGTCCTCAGTAATTCCTCCGTGAAGACGTACACTGCCCAGTCAAAAGTCACACAAACAGATAATTTATCTGACTACCTGTAGCTTTAATGGCGGCACCAACAAATTTACAGAACTCCTGAACGATCGAATTTCACCAACAAAAGATTTTGTGTTGATGAGATTTGGGTGGCAGCTTATAGTGCTGTGAATGTCTGGTCATATGTGTAAACGGACTCGTATTTGTATAGCACCTTCCTAATCATGCAGAGTACTCAAATCACACACACATTCATACAGCACTTTTATATATACCTACGTGCTTTTCACACATTCACCCCAAGTTACTCTTTAGTGTCTTGCCCAAGGATACTTCAACTTGCAGACTGGAGTAGCAGAGATCAAATCCACTGACGTTCCAAGTGGAAGACAGCCCACTCTACTACCTGAGCCAAGAGACCCTGGTATTCCCAGGTAGTCTCCCCTCCAAGTACTAACCAGGCCTGACCCTGCTTGGCTTCCAGGATCAGATGAGATTGGGCGTACTCGCAGTGTGTGGCAGTAAGCTTTACTACCCTGAGCTTAAAGGTGGTTTGATTTATGGCCATACCACTCTCTGGTTCAGGGAGCAGATTATGGCCATAAGTCTCTCAGTCCTAATCTCAGTATATTCAGGTAGTCAGCTGACCTAAAACAGTGCTTAAATAGACCTGAACAACTTGAGCAACCCCAGATCACAACACTGCCTCAACTAGGCATCATGGATGAATTACTTTAGCCATCTCTCTTCTTACCCTGCTTCACCTATTACTGGAACTGGGTAAAACTGGACTCGGACCACATGATCTTTTTCTGTTGCTACAGAGTCCAATCTTTATGCTCCGTAGTGAACTAAAGTCTTTTTTCCCAGTTATTCTCACCGATTAGTGGTTTTCTCAAAGCTGCACAGCTGTTTAGTTTCAGTCCCTTCAGGTCTCTTCTCATCATGTTTGGAAATGCTCTTACTTTTACTGTTAAACATATCCATGACTTCTACTGTTTATTTAGTTACTTTTTTAAGATTTCATTTCTCCAAATGTTTTTCCAGTCACGATCGTTCAGGAGTTCTTTAAATTTAATAGTACTGTATATTAGACCGTGTTTAACTCAGTTTTACAGTTTCAGTTTTTTTTTTCTTTGCTTGATCTAGAACAACATTTTGGCTGAAATGGAGTAACACATTTTCCCTGACTGTGGGATAGATCTTTCAACATGGTTGTTTAAGAAATGAGAAGCTACTCGCTGCATCAGTTACAGTCAAATAACCTGTTGCAAGCTGAAACATAGTAATCACTGCAGCAATTATCCAATTATTGGAAGACTCTCTGCTTTTTGCTTAGTTACATCCAGGTGGTGACTTTTTTTTTTTGGGCTGGCCATTGTACGTCTGCTGCTGAGGGAAGAAAGAGCGGCATGGGAAAGTATTTTCCATTTCAAACATGAAGCCAAAGTAATGCAGTCTATATCAGCGAGAGCACACTGTTCACAGAGGACAGACCCCTACCCAAATCACATCAGCTATTATTAAACAGAACTAAACTGATTTTAGTTGAGCAACTGAAGATATTATTAATGATTTGCTTGATTCATAACAATTGTAGTAACTGTTTCGAGCTGTTTTTTTTAATGTGTAGAAAACATTTAAAGTTCGGAGAGATCGGAAAAATTCAAATGATTTTTCTAAGAAACAAAGTTTGAATAAAATCTATTTAGTGATTTGGCTGAGGTAAACCATCACAGCAGAACAGTGACCCAGCAGTGAGGGGAGTTTGGACAGGATCCTGTGGGATCTAGACACTGATGGTGGTGGTGAGGATAGAAATGGGGGCTTTGATGGGGCTCTGGGAGACCAGGGGGAGGTGGAAATGCATGAATGCGAGTCTGATATTACATTGACAGAAGAGCACAAGTTGATTGGGTCACGGAAGGCAGGCAAGAAAAGGATTGGACTAGAGTAATGATGTCAGTCCTGAGTTTGATAGCTTGGGAAAGTAAATGTAAAAAATAAATAAATAAATTAGCAGTCTGCTTGAATGTAGGTCGAGGTGCATCTTTTAGGCTTTGTTTAAAAGACTGAATTAACGGTTGTAGCTTGTATCTTTAAAAAAAAAACATCTAAAATACATGAAATAAACTTTCCCATCAAACTTTTGCACAGTTCATGTAAATGAGGAGTTCACAATACTACATGATACCGCATGCTTGTGTGTTGCTAACTGGTGTGGTTGCTGCATTTTGAACGCTCAAAGGGGCCGGAGGAGCAGTTATCCCTGTTTGGGGAAGTCTCTCCAGACATGCTCCGTGTCTCCTTTTATCAGGACGAAGAGGCTGCTGCACGCCGCGTGACGCGTCGTCTGAATAATGAAGCGCCTGCCCCCATGGAGATGGACAACCTCTTCGACATGGATGTTTTGATGTCTGAGTTTACAGACACATTGTTCTCTACGCTGGCCTCACACCAGCCCATACCCTTCCCTAATCCAAGGGAGATTGGTATGAAAATCAAGAAAATATATGTTTGTGGATCTGGATCTCTTATATTTGCATAAACACAGCCATGCCGTGCCCCCTACTTTCCATAACGCTGCCTCTCCTGTCCATAGCTCATGCAGGGAACGCTGACATGATCCAACCAGGACTCATCCCGTTACAGCCCAACTTGGACTTCATGGACTCATTTGATCCACTGCAAGGTAACAGTAAAGCACCACCCACAGCTGCATTAGGACTCGGCACAGACTAATAGTGCACACTGTACAGAAATCAAGCGCACATATTCTAGTAACTCTGCTACAACAGTTGGCCTAGCCTAACACAAAAAGTAGTGTGGTTTTACTAACCTCTAGCTAACATAGAGACTCTTGTTCCAGACTTATTTCACAGCCTCCGTCAGCCCGCCTTCCCCTCTGTTTCCCCCACTGCATCATCTGTCACCCCTGTACCCAGCAGCAGCTCTCAGTCACAGGTAAACACAGATCCAAGGCTCAGTCCCTAACACACACCACCATGAGAGTGTTTATTTTCTTAGATTTTAAATTTCTTTGTATTTCTGCCACGTCTGCCACCAACTTTCTGCCTTACTGTAGTTAGACAAAAACAATGAAGTAACATAATAATATTACTAAACTATTTACATAGCACTTTCATACATGCTCAGGCAACATTTTTCCATATTTTTTTCTGTTGTCTCAATTTGGTGAGTCTATATGATGGTCTTCTGCTGCAGACCATCTGCTCTAAGAAATGCTCTTTTGCAGATCTTGGTTTTAACAAATGGGTATTTGAGTCACTGTTGCCTTCCTATCAGCTCGAAGCAATCTGGCCATTCTTCTCTGACGTCAATCAAGACATTTTCAACCAGAGGAACTCCTGCTAACTGGATATTTTATCTTTTTGAACCATAATCATTCTCTGTTAACCCTACAGATGTTTTTGTGGGAAAATCCAAGCAGGTCAGGTCAGGTTCAAATGCTTGTTTGATGCCATGTTCAAAATCCCTAAAATCCCTTTTCATCAGTTTGAATTTGTGCAGATTAAATAGTTGTACCCAATAAAAGTGTCCAGAGAACTTGTTTAAAAAAAAAAAAGAAAAAAGAAGAAGCTAGTTTGACTATCATAAATGCACACGGTCATAGTCCTGTCACTATACTTCACTGTTCTTGACTTTAGAAAACCAGTATTAAAGGAGACAAGACACGTACTATACTTTAAGTCAAGATAATTCTTTGTTACAGCACTTAATAAATATGTTAAAATTATGACCGTTTAAATGAATGAAATAGTAGGGCTCAAAAAATTAAATTCAGTACGAAGCAAAGCAAATATCTTAATAAGGTAAAATATTTGAAAAATAAAAATTTCAATAAAATAGAATAGAATATCTCAACTTTGAATGAAAATTAATGTCCAGGATCAGTCAGCAGTGAGGTCAGTTATTAATTATTCTGAATATTTGGTATTATAAATTATGGCTCCACTTCTGAAACTTATACTACCATTAGTTAAAGAGCAGGTATAACAGATGTGTCATCAGACAGTCTGTTTACTGTCATAAGCCACAGAAGTGTGTCTGCTCTGTATCACATGTTACTAAGTGTGCTTGTTTCCTTTTCCAGGCCCAGTTAATGCCCTCCATTCAGCTGACAACCAACCCCATCTCCCCTTCTAGCCCCATGTCTGTCCCCTCTCCCATGGCCAGTCAGTCAGGCGGTAGTAGCGATGTTGTCTATGCACACAACTACATGTCCTTGTTCCCTGGGCAGGTGGTGCCCAGTGGTCAGGTTCCCTCTGTTGCTCAGCCCTTATCCCATGATCCTCTGGTACAGTGCCTTCCAGGTCAGGACATGGCCTCAGCAGCACACATGGTTACCTCACCCTTGAACAACACCTCAATCTTGGATGAGACTGTAGCGCCATCTGTGATTACACACACAGCCTCCTCTACTGTCACGCCCAGCGACTCAGCCACCACCTTCAGCCACAGCTCGGAGTATAGCACCTTATCTGCACAAACGCCAGGCCACCCATCCCATCTCCAAACATTGGCTCCTCTGGCTGCCACTACTGTACAGCAACCTCAGACTTTTGCTCTGCCTCGACCTTTACAGCCACCTAGTGCCAACAAAAGTCGGCCCATGCCGAGGATCGCTCCTGCTAACACCCTCCCCTCGTCTCAGATCATCCTCACAGGTCTGTGGTTTCTAAACTCAAGATCAGTATATTATATCTGTAAGAAGGAAATGTAAAATGATCGTTTTCACCACAAGGTAGCGCTACAGTATGTTTAATGTAATGACTTAATGTTGTAACACACATATTTGAGTTTTTATAGCTTCACTTGTGTCAGAGTTTTAAGGAAAAAAGAACACTGGGGTAGTTATTTCAAGTATAAATGTTTTCTTTTTCAGCTTTAGGATAATAGATAAGCAAATCCTGTACCCTAGTTTCTAGGTCACATCCACAGTTTGTCGCTGTTTGTCACATTTGGTTTCAAAAAGCCTCGAGGGCTCCTCTCCACAAACCAATGAGTGAGGTTAATGTGGCTACACCCATATTTTATATACATATTATGGTTAGATTACCCACAGAGCTTTCAGATCACTCGGTAACGTTTGTGTTTGTGTGTGTAAATCCTCTCAGGCCCTTTCACAGGTCATGCCAATGCTGTGATTGTTACACCCACACCCCTGAAAGCAGATTTGGTCCCCAACACAGGTGTCGTCATCACTTCTCCTGCTCTTGGAGTGGTATGTTTGCAGCTCACTGTTTGAATTTATTTCCTACAGTAATGTTAAATAAATGCACCCCCTATCAATTGTAAAGTTTTATATTATATCGTAACAAAAAACTCTTAATTTTTACCATGTCTTAAAATTAAGTAAATACAACCTCAGATGAACAATAAATTGATTATTTATTTTGGAAAAAAACAAAACAAAATGCAAAAGCAGTGTGAGAAAATGTGATTCTATAGCTTGCAAAATCACCTTTAGCAGCAATAACCTAAAGCAAATGTTCCGTCTGACCTTCAGTGTCTCACATCGTTGTGGATGAATTTGCAGTCTTCTTTATAATGTTTGCAGGTATTTGTTTACACACTGCTCTCTTGCCACACTAATTCAATGAGTTTGAGGTCTGGACTTGTGATCACTGTCCACTCTAGAATACTTTGTTATATAGAGGAGTTCATGGTCAACTCAGTGACTGCAAGGTGCTCAGGTCTTGTGCCTGTAAAACCAGGCCACATGTCCTCATAACAACTGTGTTGGTAGTTGTTATGAGGTTGTTTGTGCTGGTATTGTGTGGTTGGTATATGACAAACATGGTACTGTGCATTCTGATCGAACTTCTCCACTTTGATCTCATCAGTCTAAAATGTCTTTCTGCAAGTTTTTGTAATTTGTTAAGATGCAGAGAGACTTTCTCCTGGAAACCCTTCCATGCAAACATGGCTGTTCAGAATTTTCTATTGTACTGTCATTAACTTTAACGTTTAACATGCTAAAAGAGGCCTGTACAGTATGAGATGTAGCTAATGGGGTTTTCTGCAGATCTCTGAGCACTGCACAGACTGACGTCTGGGTGAATTTGCAGGGGCATCCTCTCATGGGAAGATTTGTATCTGTTTTAAATGGTAAAATGCAAAATGCCAGAACATCTGTTTATATAGAAGTGCTCACGTCTGCTGCTGATCAATTAATCAAGTGCCATTTGATTAACAGCCCCTGGCCTCTGTTGCCTTCTTCATTTCTGAGGAAGCGGTTACTTAATTTTTCACAGCAGAGCTTCTTTATTTTGGCTTCATTTTTGTCAGATAAATCACAACACCTGTAGTATGTCATGTTTTGTAGTTCATCTGAGGCTACATTTACTGAATTTTAAGATCTACAAAGGACCAAATTATTTCGTATTTCTCCTGATACTCAAAACCTTACAATTTAAAGAGGGGATACTTTATTTTTGTTGTGACTATATGATTGTCACATAAAAATAAGTGAAATTTGTTCGAATGTTGATTGTTTTTGCAAAAACAGAATCGATTTCAAAGTAAAGATTCATATTTATTACAAAGTTTCTTTCATGTTATTATATTTATTTTTTGAATATTCGCTCCTATTTCATGTATGTCAGGCGTCTGGATTTCATGTCGTGCCTCAGAAGTCTCGCCAGACGATTATTCCCAAAGAAAAATCACTTTCCTCTAGCCGCAAAAATCAGAAGGGTTCCTGCAGTGTTGGTGAGAATTCACTCTAATCAGAAAGTTACTCAAAACTCCAACTCCACAACGTGTTAAAACCTGTTTTTAATTTTTTGGTTGCTTTTCTTTTCAGTTCCTAATCAGCCACAATCTGGACAAAGATCGCCCTGCGGGTTAGATCAGGTTCCTAGCCCACAGTCGTTAATCAGCAGCACCAGTCCAGTTTTGGTGAAGAACGAGCAACCACAGGTTTGTGTGTTTTCAAACATAAAGCTCTTGTTTAAATGACATATAGGACTTAAACAAGTTAGATCATGTTTGTGAATAGGACTGAAATCCTACTTTACATGTAAAACATCTTTTAATGGAGAAAGCTGAAAATGAATGAACTCAGATTGAGCTTAATGCATGGATTGCAGCATCAGGGCACTTCCGATGTTTCTCTTTTAACGTTGCATACAATCGCCATAATACTGTTGTCTAATGCTTCATGTGCTGTTGTATGACAGATCCGGAGGACCACACATATATCTGCTGAGCAAAAGAGGCGATCAAACATAAACATTGGCTTTAAGACACTCTGCAACCTGGTTCCTGCTCTAAAGTCCCAATCAAATGTAAGCATGCGTACCTGTGTGTCATCAAGAAATGTCCAGAACCGTATTTGCCTCTAATGTCTGATTTGTTAAATAAAAACATATTTATTACCTTTGTGCTTTTAGATCAGTAATGCAGTGACGTTACAGAAGACAGTGGAGCACATTATGAAGCTACAGCAGGAGAGGCAGCAAATGCAGGACGAGGTTAAGAGACTACGAGAAGAGATAGAGGAGCTCAACACCTCCATTAGGTATGTTTAAACATTTTGTATTAGATCTTACACGTTATGATATACAGCACTGTGCAAAAGTATTGTACATTTACATTTTTCTTCTAAGGAGCAAGACTTTTTTACAGTGGTCTTGAGCAATAGTTCTCCAGGATTTCTGAAGTTCTTTCAAAGTTTATCTTTGGACATTGGCTTTTTCACACTTCTTCAGTCCAGTTCTCGTACATGACCATTTTAGAGGCAAGGATACAAAGGTACCTGAAGCGTCTACAACTTTAAAAAGACCCAGTTATAAATTGTGTCTTTAGGCACTTTGTCACTAAAAATAAATTATTTGTTCCCTTTTTTTAAGTTTAGTGTTATGCCTTACATTATACAGTTTGACCAACAAGGGAACCAACAAGAGCCATTAGCCTCAGTCCTTGAATATCCAAGCACTGTGTCCTTAAAAAATGTGAAAGTCATGTCATTAAAAAAATTGGAAAATGGTTTAGCAATCACTTTTTTACACAGGGCCATGTAGGTTTGGATTTTTTCCCTCTTAATAATAAGCTCCTTCATTTAGAAAATGCATTTTGGGTTTACTTGGGTAACCTTTGACTAAAGATTTTTACATTTGTTTGATGATCTAAAACCTGAAAAAAAGAGGAAATCAGGAAGGGGGCAAATACTAATTAGCAACTAGCAATTAGCAGCTTAATTTTTCATCATGACAGTGATCCCAAACGTACTGCCAATGCATTAAAAGCAGACCTAGACAGAAAACCCCATGGAGCACTGTCAGTCATGGATTGGCCTCCCCAGAGCCCAAACCTCAACATTATTGAAGAAGTGTGTGATCATTTTGACAGAAAATGGAAGAAAACGCAGCCAACGTCCGAAGAAGAGCTTTGAATGTCCTTCAAGAAGCCTGGAGAACTATTCCTGAAAATGACTTTTCTAAGAGAGTTCAGGCTGTGCTGAAGAATAAAAGAGATCATACCAAATATTGGCAAACTCTGTTTTCACAGGTTTCAATACGTTGCGGCACCGAGCAAAGTGTAAAGATGTGAAAAGTGGCTTGAGATGTTTGCATAGTACCGTACACACAGCGATCCAATGTGTTAACTATGAAGTCTTTCCTCACTGCAGCTTGTGTCAGGAACAGCTTCCTGTGACGGGCGTACCGATGAGACGACATCGCCTCGACCACATGCAAGAGAAGTTTAATGAATATGTGAAGAACCGCACACTTCAGAACTGGAAGTTCTGGATTGTATCCTTCAACAAACGCTAGCTGCTTGTAACAACAGAGTGCATGATGTAATAGTTTTTATTTGTTGAGGGAGGCTGTTGTGTCTCTCACTTGAAACTAGAAAGAGAGGCACCTCATTCAGATCTGAATGATAAGGGCAGGAAGTTGGTACACAGCAGAGGCAGAGGCAGACTTTTGACAGGAAAAGTTACGCTCGTGAGTTATTTTCTTAAGAAGGGTTTTGATATAGCTGGTGCCTCATACAGCTTTTAAATTTCAGTCCAGAAAATATTAAAGGTTATTCATATAAATAACCTAAAATTCACTGTTTACAGGGGGATTGTTTTGTTTTTTTATCTACCAGAGAGTCCAATTAACCTCCCCTCACGCAAAACCGGAAGGGTTCATAGCTCTGTATTGACTTTGTATTATGTGACGGGCTAGAGCTCAGGTTTCTCTGAGCAAAAACATGGGAAAGAAAGTGAGCCTCTCAAACTGTTCAGCTGTTAGGATGTTTATTATTTTTAAAACTGGTGGAGACGTTCAGTCAGGATGTGAAACAGAAAAGGGGAGGTTCAATGTTTTCCTCCCTTTATTTACTCTTTCTGAAGTTAAGAATATATCTATATAGATGGATGGATAGCTAGATAGCTAGCTGCTCTCCAGGTCAATAATGTAATAGGGTTAATAATAAGACTTTGACAGTATCAAAACCAGACACTGCATTTTAATACCTCTTGACCTTTTAAATTTAAAGCCTATTTTGATAAGTCTTAGTTGTGTAGTCTTGGTCAGATTTAAAGTTCCTCCTTGACCGTCATACATTCAGTTCAGCATCATTATCAAGCCTCTCTTTGATTCTTTCAACGGGATGGTGTCAACAGCAAGCAGGGCAGAGCTTTGTCAGACCACGCTGCAATGGCTGGATCGTCACTGCTCACTTCCAGCACTCAGACCCAGTAAGTGAAATAGCCAGCATGCTCTGACATGCGAGGGGAGGGGGGTCCTTTACATCTTCATTCCACCTACTCTGTTTGCAAGAGAAGTGGATCAGCAGTTTTGGATGATTTTAACCCCAAAGGGACTTTCTTCCTTCTGCACAGCTTTGACTGTGCCCTATCTTTCACGATCTCTGTATATTCCTACCTTTTAATCAGAAATCACACAACCATGACACAACAGGAAATTTAACATTGTAGCACAGTTTTTGAACGATACATTAACTCGAGCAGTAATTACAGTAATTGTGTAATAATTACAATAACATCAACAGATTAGTTAAATTCTGATGGAATTCTGAAGTAAATAATTATCAAGATCTTAAAAAAAAAAAAGAAGTACTTTTTTTTTTTTGCTGTCATGTTAATTTTGAAACAGTGAAGCTAAAAGTGTTGCTGTTCTTCAAATGAATCCTTAAGCCATCAGGAAGGCATCACATAAAAATCTAAATTTAGTGAGAAAAGTCAGCCTGTTCTCCCACAGCCTCATTTTCTCACACATTTGCAAATTATTAGCTAATCATTAGCAATAATTAAATCATTTTACCTTTATTACACTCAATAATTTGAATGCACAAGAAACCTGATTATCGTATTAACTGAGCAGGTATACCAAACCCGTGAGTGTACATGCTCTGCTGTATGTATAAATATTTCTGTGTTTCCAAAATGTACCCTCCTAATTAATCATTACAATTTTTAAAATTTATCAGAAAAATCAGAACAAACTACATGCAGCTCTAAATGGAAAGTACACGGGCATCTGATTTTGCAACTATCAATCATCTGTTTTCATGCGATTCACTTGGGCTTGTTTTTCAGTGGTCCTGAGTACTCTTCGTCAGCTGTGCACTACCACGTCCATTCTCAGCGATCCATCCGTGCTCCCTGAAGAAGCCATCCAGGCCGTAACACAAACAAACTCTTAGATTCCTCCTGGAAGTGTCAGGATGACCCAGAAGCCACCTGAACTTTTTTTTTTTTAACCATCATAACATATCACTGGTTTGCCTCGTAGCCTTTCAGCAAGCTCACAGTCTTCCACAAATCCCAGAAAAGAGACTATGTTTGACTTTTGGGAACGAAGCGCATGGTGCACCAAACAAAAGGCGTGCAAAAATGACTTTTTATCATATTTAAATAGAAGTAACTATGACTGCCTTTAGCTTTTAGATGATTTTCCTCTTTAAGTGTATTAGAAGCTGATCTGTGTTGTATTTATGTCTTGAGCAACAACTTGTATTTAAATTTTAATTACATTTGAAAAATGTAAAATCGCAAGATTGTGTTTCAAAAAGGGAAATACTGAGTGAATGTGACGTTTATGTTCTCTTATAAAGTATAAGGACATAATTTTTTTCCTTTTCACAAGATTATTAGATTTTTTTTTTTTTTTAATTTAAAATCTAGAATACAATTTATTTGGAGGCTCAAACACCTCCCAGATTGAAATATATTTAAGTTGAATGCTTATATGTTGGACTTTGCCAGTCCTGCCCTGTTCTGTTCGCCGTCCCTCGTTTACTCAGGTGAATGTTATGTTGTCAGTTCATAGCAGCTGTTTTCTGTCCCTGCTCTGCCCATTTCTACTGTGCTCACCTGCAAACAACACAAGAATGGACTTTGCAGGCCGCAGCACGATGCCGCAACATTACTTCCAGCCCCTCACAAGAGGCGTAACTGAACTAGCAGTACAGATTTTTCATACACTACTGTAAATTCCCCCAGCCACAGTGTTACAGGATCTTCAGTGTGCAGTAAGGGTCTTTCGGGTCCTTTACTGATCACTCAGGGCTATGCTAATGATTTTCTAATCATCTAAGAACAAATCAAGCCAGGATCCTTCTCAGCAGGAACACGTGCTGTCTGTAAGGGTACAGGTTTCACTTACTGATGTTTCTTTTCCTTCTCACTGGTACACTAATTCACAGCAAACACAGATATAAAGCAATGCATCGCGGCAAGCACAATGAAACACACCAAAGCCATATCCAAGAGTATTCTCAGCGTATCGTCTGTTGTGTTACTGGCATAATGTTTTTATGGAGTTCTCTGCTTTGTGGAGAGCTTGAGCACTGTGTGAGTGCAGCGGGCAGCCTTGAGGTCAAAGTGTGCCTACATGTGATCTTTGCCAGCTGATTCGTCCCTTTATCTTCTTTTGTGGTTCAGCACTCCTCAGGCAGATGTTGTGAATTCTTTTTTTCTTTTTTTTCTTTCTTTTATTGTGCAGAACAACTGAGTTTACAGTAGCACAACGCACCATGTTTAATAGATGAATGTGCAGCTTTTTGTATGTGCAGTTCTTTTCTTTTTTTCTTTTTTTTTTTAATTTGTGATTGGATTGCACGTGTCTTTTAAAGGGGAAGTTGTGCTCTTGTGTTTCTCTGTAGGCTGCTCAGTTCACAAAAAAATGGAGAATGCAGTGATGAACACTTAAACGAACAGTTTGGTGTTGCGAGTCAAATATTAAGAGTTCAGATATAATTTACTACTAGTAGATGATGAAAATGCACCTCTGAATGCAGCTAGGTTTTCTCTTTAAATAGATTTGTAGTTGTTTCTCCTCTTCAGAGGATTCCTCTGTGACCATTTCTCTCCTGTATTATGCTGTTTTCTTTCCTTCTCTCTCTCTAGTGATCTTTACTTTTGTGTTTCTGTGTGTGGATTTTGTTTTGGATGATGTATAGTATGTTACAGATTGGATCTGCTTATGTTCGTCTCCCCACATTTAGTATTGTATTGTTTGTTTTATGAAGAAATTATATTTTCTTATGCTGCATACGACTGTTTCTTTGTTCTCTTCCCAAATGTCTACATGCAACATGATGGAAAAATGCCTTAAATGATTCAGAATCACAATAAATACAACAAAACTGAAAACTTTGTCTTCTCATCACTTTAATTTTAATAAAAAAACATTTACTCATTAGTAAATGCATACTTCCAGGATACCAGATTTAAAAGAGAACATTAGTCATTGACCAATCAGTGAATTCTCCCTGCTTACCAGCAGGGAAATCCATGAGAGCAGGAGGCTTTGGTTGACCATGGGCTCTGATGAGACACTGGTCCATCTTTTAAGAATCACTTTTATTGGGGATCTTCAGATAATGATCGTTCTTTTCCTTTGGGTGTGGCTTTCAGAGCAAAAACATATTAAGATTCAGTGTTTTTTCTTCTGGGGGTTTCCTTTGAAAAGAAATTCCTTTGAAAAAAAACACAAAAAACAACTACACTTCCTGTAACAGGTGCACAGTCAACCTAAACTCAGATTAAATCTGTAACAACTGCAAAAAAAATAAAAGTGTAAAAACAAGTATTAAAGGACTGTGCCTTTGTGCTTTACCCTCTTTTGATCTTATCTCCTGTGATCCATCCATCCATTCGCTTCCACTTATCCTTTTCAGGGTCGCGGGGGGGCGCTGGAGCCTATCCCAGCTGTTATCTCCTGTGATTTTTCATGTAAAATCAAATAAGTAACTCTTTAAAAAAGTGCCATAACTGTTTCAGCTTAAAGCTAGAATGTGATTTATTTTTATCTTTGACCTTTGCAGGTGTCTTTTAAGACCAGCGTATGATTATCAGCTGCTACTAACAGGCCCAAAGTGTGCCAAGAACATATCCCCACATCATCACATCACATTATGATCCTCTTCGTAATTACATGAGCCAAGGTGTGAAAACGGGTGTAGATCACAAACAGCCAAGGTTTTGGGTGAACTCGTTGTGAAACCTTGCCCAACGCTGTAATGTGATTTCCTGAGGTCAGAAGGCCCACGATGTGCGTTGGAGTTAGGGCGTCTGGGAAGGGATCTCAAAACTGGATTAAAGATGACAGACAGTTGGTGTTGTAAGCCACCGCCTTGGTTCAAAGAGAGTCGTTCACAGTGGACATAGATGACTTCTTTCACCCCTCTTTTAAACCATCTGTCTTCTATGTCCAAAATGTGAACATTGGTGTCCTCGAAAGAGTGACCTTTGTCCTTTAAATGCAGATGGACAGCTGAGTATTGTCCCGTCAGGTGGCTCTTCTATGTTGTGCCATGTGTTTATGAAGTGGCTGTTTGGTCTCTTCATTGCAGAGGTCTGAGCATTCCTCGCTACACCGTACAGCATACACTACGTTATTAAGTTTGTGTTTGTGGAGTTTTTTCTTTGGGATGAACCAGTTTTTGTCTGAGTGTGTGGTTGGGTCTGAAGTACACTGGGATGTCGTATTTGAAGAAGACTCTCCTGAGTTTTTCTGATAAACCTGCTACATAGGGGATGATCTTCTTTACGGTGCCTCTTTGCTGACTTGATGAAAGCCCAATTAGGATAACCACATGTTTTAAGAGCCTCCTTTACGTGTATGTGTTCCTTCTTTTTCCTTTCAGGCTTAGAGGGAACATTTTCTGCCCGGTGTTGTAGGGTCCTGATGACTCCAAGTTTGTGTTCCAGAGTGTGGTGGGAGTCACAGAGGAAGTACTGCTCCGTGTGTGTATACTTCCACTAAACTTCAATGTTGAGGTTTCCATTCCCTTCAATGCGCATGGCACAGTCCAGGAATGGCAAACAGTTATCCTTTGTGTCTTCCCTGGTGAACTTTATGTGTTTATCCACAGCGTTGATGTGTGCAGTGAAGGCTTCTACTTCTTGGGTTTTGATTTTGACCCAGGTGTCGTCCACATATCTGTACCAGTGGCTAGGTACTCTCCCTTTAAAAGAGCCAAGAGCCTTTCTTTCCACTTCCTCCATGAAAAGGTTGGCTACAGTAGGTGACACCAGGGAGCCCATGGCACATCCATGTTTTTGTCTGTAAAAACACTCGTTGTATTTAAAATATGTGGTGGTAAGGCAGAGGTCTAACAGTATGCAAATCTGATCAGGGGTGAAGTTGGTTCCGTCTTCCAAGGAGCTGTCCTCTTGTAGGCATTTTCTGGCAGTCTCCACTGCCTCTGTGGTAAGTATGCAAGTGAAGAGAGAGGCTACATCAATGAGTTCACCCGAAACCCTGGCTGTGACCCACACCCGTTTTCACACCTTGGCTTGTGTGATTACGTAGAGGATCATTAGGGGGTCCATTGTCCCTCTTGGGGAGACACTCCCATAGGGCTTAAATCTGGGACTCCCACCATTTGACCTTAGAACTGCAGAAGTTTCTCGGATGAGAGGTGAAACGTCTTCAAGCAACTTAAAGAAGTCCAGACGCTTTTCTTTCCAAGCTCCTTAGACAACTCAAGACAGTGTTTTTTCCAGTCTCCTATGGTCCAATTTTGGTAAGCCTGTGTGAATTGTTGCCTCAGTTTCCTGTTCGTAGCTGACAGGACTGGTACACAGAACAGTTTTCTGCTTATGTAGGCCATCTGCTTCAAAGGGAAGGGAAGGAGCCTGAGCTAGTGTGTGAGATTGAGAGGTACCAGCTAGATATAGTCGAGCTCACCTCAATGCACAGTTTGGGCTCTGGAACCAGTCTCCTGGAGAAGGGCTGATCTCTGTCTCAGTCTGGAGTTGCCCTTGGTGACAGGCAGCAGGCTGGGATGGGTATCTTATCTTAGTGTCCCCACGGCTTGCTGCCTGTATGTTGGAGTTTTTCCTGGTGGACAAGATGGTTCGTTCCCTGCACCGAATGACAGTTCAGAGTAGTGGAGGACCCGAGGACTCTGTTGTCTTACTGGGACACTTCAACGCTCAAGTGCTATTGGGCTTGGTTAACCTGTGGGACTTCTGAGGCAGCCGATAGTTACCAAACCTCGGATTCAGGAGGAACAATGCGGGTTTTGTCCTGGTTGTGGAACACTGGATAAACTTTTTAACCTCTTTGGGAATACTTAAGGGTGCATGTGAGTTGAGTTTGCCCAAAGAGTCTACATGTGTTTTGTGGACTTGGAGAAGGCATATATGGGGTCTCTGGCCCGTTGCAATGGGCCATTTGATCCTTATACAATTGTTGCAAGAGCTTGGTCTGCATAGCCAGCAATAAGTTGGGTCCCAAGGGTGGCTTGCCCTTCCATTATAGATAGAGTGAGGAGTTTGGTCATCTGGCAGGGGCTCAGGGTAAAGCCACTACTCCTCTACATCGAAAGGAGCCAGCTGAGGTGGTTCGAGCATCTGACATCCCCTCACTCGTGAACAAGACCCTGAGATACTTAAACTTTTCCACTTGGGGCAGATTCTCGTCCCTAACCTGGAGTGGGCAGTCCAACCTTTTCTGGCTGTGGACCGTGGCCTTATATGTGAAGGTGCTAGTTCTCATAACCACCGTTGAAGAACCACTTGTAGTCTTTTAAAAAGTTCTGCATATTTTCATTTCCTGTGCTTTCTAAAAGTATTTACAGTATATAAAACTTTGGTTTTAGATCTTTTAGTGTAAAGATTGGTGTAAATATATTTTAGTGTGTTGTGTACATTTCTAGTATTCTGCCAGACTTGTTTGCTGGACTAAAAGAGTGGTTAACTGACCAAATTGCGTAATCTGTTGACTGGATAAATCAGCCTGCAGCTGGTAGCTGGTGACTTAGGGCCACTTGGTACTACAGATTGACAGCTGATTACAGCCTGTACACTACACTGGGGAGATGCTGGAGCCTTGTGGAGCTGATAGGAAGTGATGTCAGGTGGGAGTTGTGCAGAGAAAGGACAGCTCATCGCTTATCTGGGACCGGGTTACAGAGGCAGCAGCCTAAGCAAAGAAGCCCAAACTTCCCTCTTCTCAGCCTCTTCCTCTAGATTTTCCAGGGGAATGCCAAAGTGTTTCCAGGCCAGCAGAGAAATATAATCTTTCCAGGGTGACCTGGGTCTGCCAGGGGCCTCCTGCTGGTGGGACATGCCCGGAACACCTCACCCAAGCGTCATCCTTGTCATATGCCCGAATCCCTTCACCTGGCTCCTTTCAATGTGGAGAAGTAGTGGCTCTACTCTGAGCCCTTCTCAATAATCGTATTCCTCACTCTATCTATAAGGGAGAGGCCAGCCACCCTTCAGAGAAAGGTCATTTCTGCCCCTTGTATCGCTGATACAAGGGGCAGTGTTTTGGTCACTACCCACAGGTCGTGACCATAGGTGAGGGTGGTGACATAGATCGACTGCTAAATGAGAGCTTTTTCACGCTTAGCTCTCTCTAGGTACCACAAGAGACTGGTACAGTGTCCACATCACTGCAGCCGCAGCACCAATGCATCTATTGATCTGCCGCTCCCTTCACTCAATTCAACTTTTTTTATACAGCGCCAAATCACAACAGTCATCTCAAGGAGCTTTATACAGTAAGGCAGACCCTACAGTAATACATACAGAGAAAAACCCAACAATCATATGACCCCCTATGAGCAAGCACTTTGGCAACAGTGGGAAGGAAAAACTCCCTTTAAACAGGAAGAAACCTCCAGCAGAACCAGGCTCAGGGAGGGGCGGCCATCTGCTGCGACCGGTTGGGGTGAGAGAAAGAAGACAGGAGAAAAGACATGCTGTGGAAGAGAGCCAGAGATTTATAACAAGTATGATTCAATGCAGAGAGGTATATTAGCACATAGTGAGTAAGGAAGGTGACTGAAGAAGAAATACTCAACGCATCATGGGAATCCCCCACCAGCCTACACCTATTGCAACATAACTAAGGGAGGATTCAGGGTCACCTGATCCAGCTTTTACTATATGCTTTAGCAAAAAGTAAAGTTTTAAGCCTAATCTTAAAAGTAGAGAGAGTGTCTGTATCCCAAATCCAAACTGGAAGCTGGTTCCATAGAAGAGGGGACCTCAAATTTGGAGGTGCTAGTTCTCATAACCACCGTTTCACACTCGGCCGTGATCCGCTCTATTGCGAGCTGTAGGGCACCACCCGATGAAGCCAACAGAACCACATCATCTGCGAAAAGCAGAGATGAGATCCTGACACCACCTAAGTGGAAGCCTTCAGCCACGTACAGTTTGTTCCTGTAATAAATACATTTTTAATAAATAATTTAAAATGTTTATTTTTTATTCATTCTTGCTCCAGTCTCTGTCCTTTGGCTACGTTGCAGTGCTCTCGCTTGGCAGACCAAAAGGAAATCTAAAGATTTAGATGTAGAGTTCCTAGGCTCTTTAAAACGTGGGTGGCATTGAAAAGTAAGTAGAAAGTTAACCACTTAACTCTGGCCTTTTACAGGTTTAAGAGCAATGATCAATGTTCAGAGGTAAGCACACAAAATATGATGAGGATATTAGTATATCTTGGTAGACCTTGGTGCCTAA
Organism: Benitochromis conjunctus; assembly: GCA_015052645.1. NCBI lineage: Eukaryota > Metazoa > Chordata > Actinopteri > Cichliformes > Cichlidae > Benitochromis > Benitochromis conjunctus. Next base: position 22,161 of record VOQK01025818.1, on the reverse strand, counting down.
TTTGAGGACCGGGTGGGGATATGGGGGTGAAAGGAACAGATTTAAGGAAGTTTTAAGGATTTTAAGATGGTAACACTTGTGTGCCCTGGTCTCTCCCGGTGACCAAGTTGAAATGTTCTGTTTGGAGGGTTCAGGGTTAGAAAGAAAAGAGTGCTGCAAATGTTGCTCAGTGGTTGAAGTGGTCACCTTTATTGAGGTTTGAGGTATACAGGTGATACTGTATGAGTTTTAGGCCCAGGACTGTTACTGGGGCATTGTCTAAGGATATGAGGTCGCTAAAGGAGTGCTCTGCAGGGATTGCTGGATATGAGACTATTGTTGGCAGCCATGCAGCATTTTGCAGTTTGGAAATGTGGAACTCAAACTAAGCTTAGCAGGAGTCACATTCCTGTGGAAAGCTTCCCATGGCTTGTTGACTTCATTAGCTATGCTAATAACACTGAGATTAATCAGGTCACCTGGATTTGACTGTATATTTGTGAGGATTGAGCTTGCCCTTGTTGATGTGAGTCATGACCCTGAAGGGTGGGTGAGGTACCACCACCCAAAATTTTGTTTTGCTTATGGGTTTGCCAGACAGAAGGTGGCAAAAGTTTTTACGTGCAAGAAAAAAGACTTGACCTTATCCTTTGACCTTAACAGCTTGTGTAGTTAATACATGAGCTTTTGGGACTTTTACATCACCAGTATGATTTTTTTCCCCTAGAAAAAACAAAATAAATTGCACAATATATTTTTAAGTAATAAACTGAAAAAAGCCAGATGTAGCAAATGAAAAAAAAATATATATATGTGTGTGTATGTATATATTGTAATTGTGAGAGGGTTCAATAAACACTTAATTTGCAACAAACTGAAATTTCTTTTAATTATTTCATGGTACAGCATTTGTTTGCTGTTTCTGGGTGATGTACAGTATTCAGAATCACAATAAATACAACAACAATGAAAACTTCTTCTGAGTTCTCTTCTCTTTATTTTTAATAAATATAAATTGGTTATTAATAAATAAATACAATCGGGGTATCAGATTTAAATAAATACTTTAAATAAATTAGAACATTAGCAGCTGACCAATTAGTGAAATCAAAACTTTGCTTTGCCAAGCCATTTGTCCACAAGCTCCAGCAAGCACTTGGTGTACACATAGCCATCCAAGTCCTGCTTGAAGGAGAGTGGGCTGTAGTTCTGGGAGACCGTCTGGCCGGTCCAGAGCTTTTCGACATCCCACATGGTCTGGCAGATGGCCTGTAGCTGCGATGACAGCTCCGGGGTGAACTTTGACACCTCCGCTATGCGACTGCGGAAGGACGAGAGCTGGTGAGCAGTGAGGTGCTGCTGCTCCGGCCTGACCAACTCCGAAAAGTTCAAGGTGAGGCAGGAGATGTTGGGAAGCACCCCGGGAACATCCTGTAGGAGAATCAGTGAGTTATAAGCTCCAGGCAGTTCAAATACAGCTGTCATTCTTCCCTAAAGTGCAAATTTACATTTTTACATTATTTTTCCCAAACCAGCTGCCAAATCCCCCCAAAAATCTTCAGTTTACTTTAGAAAAGCAAGCTAAGAAATTTACTTTTAGATCCATACTTAATTTTAAAAGCAGTTGTGGATGCTGATTACGCATCACTGTCGATAAGTCAGCAAATAATTTCAGCTCACTGATATAGTGATATGTCACCTTGTCCCTGTTAGTCTCTATTAGGGCCTTTCAATGCACAAACTTTGCACAAACCTAAAATAAAAATGACAATTACTGTTGTTTATTATTTTTGTTAAATTATTTAAAATGTTCATTTTAATATTTTTATTATAATCTCAGTCGATTCTGACATCTAATTGTGCTGTGTGCTCAAACACAGTACAGTGCTTTACTGAAGCTGCTTCCATTACGATGAGTCCATTTTTACAAAATATGACTGCTAAATCACATAATGTATCAAGACGTTTTAACAGAGACAGCATCGAGTTAAAAACACCAAATTCTTCACACAGTCTCCCTTCTTTATGATCTAATGATCTTTGTAAGCATCAGAGGTCTTACCAAGTGCTCCAGTACGCGTCGTATCTTCACCCTAATCACCTGGATGGTGGAGTTCAAGGCACTCTTAGTTGTTCTGTTCCTAACAGCCCCACAGTTTGCTTGCACAGCCAGCAGGCAGAAGAAGATAAGGACTGCAGCAGCAGCAGCATGAAAAGGAACACAGTGGAGATTAATTAGATTTGAATACACTCACATGTACACACACACACAGAGAGAGAGAGAGAGAGTGCGCTGCAGTAACCACTGGAGAGTTTCAAAATTGCGCAAGTTTGCCGACCAAAAACTTGAGTCGAGCTGCAGCCTGCTTTCAAATGAGACACAGCCTCACTTCAAGATGCTTACCAGCACGGAAATCCATGACAGCAGGAGGCTTTGGTTGACCGCAGGCTCTGATGAGACACTGTGGTGCATCTTTCAATGATCGCTTTTATTAGAACTCCTGAGATAAAGATAAAGATCAGGCTTTTAATATTTTCCTCTGCGTGCAGCTTTCAGAGCAAGAAAACTTTAGGATTCAGGGTTTTTTCTTCTTCTGGGGGTTTCCTAAAAGGAATCCCTGATTTAAAAAAAATACACATCCCGTAACAGGTGCAGATCTCATGTGATTACTCATGTAAAATACATGAATGACTTGCACAGTTTTCTATGTGTGTGTGTGTTTGTGTGTGTTTCTATTAGTGATAGCCTAATATTACACAAGAAAATGAGTCAGTGAATGTAATCAATCAAGCTTTGTCCTGAAAATGTAAATGTGTCAACACTATTTCAGGTTTTTATCTTGAGCTTAATCATTATTGACCTTTGCAAGTCTCCATTAAGACCAGCATATGATGGAAAGATTTTACTAAGGGGCCCAAGGTGAGAAAACATCCCTCATAACATCACACCACCAAGAGCTTGAACCATTGCAGGATGGATCCTCCATCCACGTTTACACCAAATTCCGACCCTGTGATCCAAACGTCACAGCAGAAATCTGAGTCATCAGATCAGGGAATAGGTTTTTAATCTTCTGTTATTCAGTTTTGGCGAGACCGTGTGATTGTAGTCTCATTTTCCTGTTCTTAGCTGACAGGAGTGGCACACAGTGTGGTCTTCTGCTGCTGCTCTGACCCATCTGCTTCAAGTGATTCTCTTTTGCATCCCTTGCTGGTAACAAATTGCTATTTGCTACCTATTAGCTCAATGCAGTCTGACTATTGTCCTCTGATCTTTGACATCAACAAGTGATTTTCACCCAGAGAAATGATGCTGACGTGATGTTTTCTCTTTTATGGGCCATACTGTGTAAAACGCCAGAGATGGACGGTTAGCAGTTTGTGAAATCTGGCACCAACAACCATGCCACATTCAGAGTCACTTAAATTATGTTTCTTCTCAATTTAAACTTCTTGCAGGACATCATCATGACCTAAATACACTCAGATTCATGTGATTGGCTGAATAGGTACAGATGGACTATATCACTCTTTTTTAACACTCAAAGTGCATTCTTACTACAAGAGTCTCATCCACTCACACATACAAGCCATTTTTTTTCTACATTCACATATGTGATGGTTGAGAGTATCTGATGATTTGGGATTCAGTGTCTTTCAAAGTTGTGTCAGAGATCGAACCACCAACCTTCCGATTAGTAGATGACCTTCTCTACCTCCTCACCCACAGCCTTCTGAGTACATGGTACAGATGTTAAGCTGCTAAAGATGTTTACAGTCCTGTTATTGGCTCTTTTCTTCCTTATGGGGGACAAAAAGCTGGTTCTCATAAGATGAAGATGCAGTCGTGTTTATGGTTAGGTTATGGTTAGGCAGGTTAGTAGCTGTGGTTACACTAAGTGTTATTCAGCAGGATGTTCTGTGAAGTTATGGAGACATAACTCTGTTTGTTTGGTTTGCCTTTGGCAAGAGCGTCCTCTGAACTTCACTGTGTGAAGGTTTGGACGTAGGTTGACTTTTAGGTTAGTGCTGAGATGAGTATAAAATTTTGATGGCTAAGGTAAAATGTAAAAAAAACAAACATTATGTCCTTTGTGTGACAAGCAGAAACTTGACAGAGTGCTCCTGCAACTGAACTCAAAGATGAAACAAGAAAAGGTCAGAGCAAAAAACTACGGGGTCTGAGCTGAACATTTTATTATGTCAGGTAACCTTTTAAACTGCTCATGTGGTAGGGTACATTATCCAGTCAGAATGGACCAGCCATAAAACATCGTTCAATATAAATAAAATAAATACTGGCAAATAATAATAATTTATTAATAAATACGAAAAATAAATAAATAAATAGATAGGAAAATAAATATGAAAATAAAGTCTAACATTTTGTCTAAAAGGTTAGTGAAAACATTAACAGGACGGCTTCATCGCTGTGAAATTTCTCACCCACATCATGCTGTAATTTAAAATACTGAGGATAGTCGTTTTCTTAGCGTAAACGTGTAAATTGATTAAATCTCTGCTGCACTGTTGGTGGGGGGCAGCAGCGAAATCTGTGCTTGCAACAGTTCTGTTGAACAGTTTAAGGAACACATCTGTGTTGTTGGTGACATTTTCAGCCTTGAGGTCCCCAATTACTTGCTTGACGACTGCTGGCAGGCTATTGAGACAGCTCACGATTTCACCGATGGACTTCCTGATCGCTGTTTCGTTTCCCATTTCCCAAGTTTTTCCAAGAAATTCCCCTACGTTGGTTGAGTTGAATGTGAGACTTGTGTATTTGCTCTACAAAAGAAGTGAGAGCAGTTAGCACAAATGCAATGATGCAGTACAGCGGTCCGAGCATGTCAGCTATATTTCCATTATAAAAATCAGAGTTTCAAAGGGCTCCTTTACAACAGATTATGTGATTTGATGTTGTGATACATTAACTGGCTTTGACAGTTGAATGCAAATCTTTATATTTATATTCTCCAGCACATTTTATTTTATTGTACTTACATAATACTTTGCTGCCCTTTCTAGATCGCAGAAAGTTGCTTCCAAGTTCACCTTCATTTTATTTTTAAGCTCTTCTATAGGGTCCTTTGGCACTGGGTTGGAAGC
>VOQK01025818.1:3915-17056 GCA_015052645.1 Benitochromis conjunctus | reverse complement strand
ACTGGGTTGGAAGCCATAATGGGGATGCATATCATCACAATGAGCAACAGATGAGGGAGCTCTGCAAGAAGTTGTGCACAAAAAAGCTGATGTCAAAACAAGCTGGAATCAACACTGCAGGCAGTTCTCCTGATCATACTAAGAAAAAAACTAGAGTTGAGAGACTGGCACTTAAACAGATATTTCAGATGGTAAGCACACCCTCATACCTCAAAGCAGACATACATCATAAAAGGTGGAAAAGTAGCAGAGTGATCATTCACTTCAATGTTATGTATATTTTTATTTATAGGGTGTCATTTCAAAACAATGGTTACCTCACTACAAAGTAAAAATCCTATGATCTTAGAGGAAGAGGATTAAGCATGTCGCAACAGCAGGGAGGAAGAACTCCCTTTTAACAGGAAGAAACCTGCATTGGAACCAAGATTGGAGAGGTGCTGCATCCGGGGAAAGAGACGGGGGAATAAAAGGAGAGCGTGGAGACACACGGACAAAATGCAAACTATGAGAGTGGAAGACAAAAGTTGATGATATGCACTAGTGAAAAGAGCTGAGTGGAAAAGAAGTGCTCAGTGCATCATGGGAAGTTCCCTAGTACTCTGAGGCTATAGCAGCATAACTTAGAGGTGGTTTCAGTCACTTGATTCAGCTCTGAGTAAAAGCTTTATTAAAAAAAACAATAAGAAAACCTGAAACCTAATCTTAAAAGTCGAGAGGATGTGTGTCTCCTGAATCCAAACTGGGAGGTGGTTCCACAGGCGAGGCAGAAGCCTCTGCCTCCCATTCTACTTTAAAAAACTCCAGGAACAACTGTTTAGCCTGCAGTCTCTATCAGGACTACAAGGTTTGTAAGGGGCCTGATCAATCAGCACATTGTGAGTAGAAATAGGATCTCTTCTTCTAGTCCCAGTTAACTTTTACAGCAATTCATAATAAAGAAGTACAGAACAGTCCAGCGTAGCAGTAACAAATACCTGAACTAGATTTTTTTAGGGTAACTCTGACACAGTTATTGACATTATAGTATGCAGATAAAAGATGGCAGCCGTACAAATTAGCTTAATGTGAGCGGTAAATGACAATGACTCCACGCTTGGAGCAGTTCTAAAAAGCCTCACTTCAAAACACACCACAATGTGAAGATAAACAGCAGCTCTGCACAAAGACCTGTGTCTGATTTACTCTTTGCAGGAACAAATGATCCTCCTATACTGTTCAACTAGAAATCAAAAGCAGCTTACCTTTAATAAGACCCATGGTGTTGCTTGTCTCTGTTTGCTGCTAATGATCCTAAACTGGCACACAATGTGCTTATATACCAAAATGTGGGATTTTTTTTGTTTCAGGAGATGACGTTTGTGGCACTATCGTCCAAAGAATCTTTCTAAATGTTTCTATTTTGCAATTGTAGGTCGTTCACCGCATTTGCTTACTGTGGGTAGGCGAAGCAAACTACCACAGAGGTATCTCAAAGATCTGATGCCTGTTGATTAAAGAGAAAAAGTGGTGAACTGCAGGTAACGATTTGACTGTGTCTGCCACTGACCCCATAGTTAACTGGTTGTGGCAGTACAGGAAACCCAAAAAGACTGACTGACTGTCGTGTGAACTGGTTTGATTTATCGCTTTTTGTTCTTTCTGTTTCTGAATCATATTGCTTTCCTCTTTTGTTGACCAAATATTTCCAAAGAAGGCCCAAAAAGCCAGCTATCTTTAACTGCGGGGCTCCAGAGGGCCAAAGCCAACCGCTTTTGGATTCAATCACAAGGGGTCACCGCAGCAGGTAGCGCCACAAACACCGAGACGATCCAGTTCCCGTTTGTTATCTACACATGTTCAGTTTCTGAGTACTCGTGGCAAAATTTAATCAGCCACATGACGTTACCCACTTGTAGACTGTGTAAGAGGTTCATTAACCACGCATGGCAGGACATATTCACATGTTTATGTTGTTTAAAATGGCCTGCATTTGTATAGCGCTTTACTCAGTCCCTAAGGACCCCAAAGCGCTTTACACTACAATCAGTCATTCACCCATTCACACACACATTCACACACTGGTGATGGCAAGCTACATTGTAGCCACAGCTGCCCTGGGGCGCATTGACAGAGGCGAGGCTGCAGGACACTGGCGCCACCGGGCCATCTGACCATCACCAATTTACACAAAATTCTGACCCTATCGTCTAAATGTTGAAGCACAAATCGAGAATCATCTGACCAATCAATATTTTTTCAATGATATTTTTGATGTGTGTGGGCACTGGTTTGGCTCAGAGCGCTGACAAGGCGACCACCATATATATGGCTCAGAGCGGGCAGCCCGGGTTTGAATCTGACCCGCAGCCCTTTGCTGCGTGTCCTGCCCCCACTTTTCTGTCCTTTCTTCACTGTGTCTATCAAATAAAGCTGAAAAAGGCCAAAAATATTTTTTGATGTGTGAACTGGAGCCTCAGTTTCCTGCTCTTAGTTGACAGGAATGGCACTCCCTGTGGTCTTTTGCTGCTTTAGCCCATCTTCTTCGCAGTTCCACATGTTGTGTGTTTTCTTTATATTTGCTATACAAATAAAAATGTATTAGTATTTGAGTTACTGTTGCCTTCCTATCAGTTTGCAGCAGTCCAGTCATTCCCCTCAAACCTCTGGCATTAAAAAGGTATTTTTACTCAGAGAACTTCCACTCGAGGATATTTGCTCTTTTTCGGACCAATCTCTGTAAACAATAGAGATGATTGTGTGGGAAAATCCCAGATTAGCAGTTTCCGAAATATTCAAACCAGCTCGTCTGGCACCAACAACCATCCCACGTTCAAAGTGACTTAAATCAACTTTCTTCCTCATTGTGATGCTCAGGTTCATCTTCAGCAGGCCGGCTTGACCATGTTTACTTGCTTAAATGAACCAGCTTTGCACCATCTCAGTCTGACCTCTTGAGTGGATGAAAGGCTGTGTTGATCTAAATACAGTGTGCCGCTGCCGTGTGATTGGCTTAGATTTGCATTAATCAGTTGGACAGGTGTACCTAATAAATAAACTAATTTTGAGCAAAATGCAAAGAGCTTCACTCACACACACATATTCACTTATTCAATACTCAACAACTATTTAAGTGTAGTTCAATAGTTGTATCTAATAAAGTAGCTGGTGTATATTTAAAGTGGAGAACAAAACTGTTCATGGAAATAAGGGGAGCCATACCTCCTCATACCTGAGGGAAATTTCCACTCAGGGTTTCACTGACATGTCTACAATGGTTCCAGTACCAGTAGACTCACACAAGCATTAATGATACTGAGTCATATTCAAAATATACTTTATTGGCTCATAAATTTCATAGAAATTAATCTAAGCAAAAGAAGTCAGTGTTTTTCCATGATCATACACAAGACAGGATCTTATCACCTTGTAGGCTGTGTAAGAGGTTTTATCTGAAAACGTTATCACTAAATGTCACCTGCAGTCTGTATCAGTTATCTGAGATCTCAGTGTACTAATTCCATTCTTCTTGTGGTTTACTGGGTAACTTTGTTACTCGATCACCAGAGAATTCCACAAAACATATGCACACACCTAACTCAACAATAATTAATGAGCTGCCATAAATATTTTGCCAGATGTTCACACTTCCCAGGGTGTGAATCCAACTCACTCTCTCTGTAATCCCCAGTATCTCCCACAGGTGTAACAACACCGTGATAGGCAGATACTTTTAGCGCCCTTCCCACCACGTTGTACCAGAGCGAACAGCTGTACCATGGACAACAACCACAGTCAGAGGTCATGGGAATACTAGAAATACACCATCTTCTTCAAGTAGACTACCATGAGCCCAACACAGATTCGGCCTCACTGCAGTCACATAAAGGCCACAAATGTCTGTTCAAGCATGGGGTAAAAGAGCGAAACCTATATAACAAACAGTCTCATTCATATGGAACAGCTCACAAACAGCATACTTATATTTTCAATCCTTTACAAAAACTCAAACTACTCACCCATCAGAACGTCATCTTTTGGACCCTGTGTTCAGCAAAGTAACTGACAGCACTGCTCAATTCCAAAATCCTAGTGGTTTACTCATCCTGCTCTCTTCCCTCCTTCCTTTTATGAGCACTTCCTTGCTTTGGTTGCTGAATATATTTTAAAGTGTGCTTAGTAACTGCTCTGAGCGAAACACACATCGTTCCACAGGTGACATTAACAGGTTTGGGCACATTTTGTACAAATGACAGGAAGCAAGACGAGGAAGTAAACCAATATATTTCGCCAGAATCCCCCTCTGGCAACAAAACTCTTTAGAAATTTGCACCCATTAAATCAGTGGAGTGTAAAAAGTCTGAGTAAATATTTGCAGCTAAAATTCATGTTTTTGTTCAGTTATTGTGAAAAACACTGACTTTATTTTACACTTCCTCATTAATTTCTTTGAAATTCATGACTAAATAAAATATATTTAATCGCAGTAAATCTGAGGGGGAAACAATTAAAATGCACAAATTTACTTTTCCATTCAAGGAAAAGCACAGATTTAATTAATAATAAAGTTATGTTTGTCCCTCTCAGGTGTTTTTTGTCATTGTTACGGTCCTCTGCGACTCCTTCCTGCAAGCGTCTGGGAGCTGCCAAAGGTTAATTACGAATTGTTTACACTAACAAGGTGTGGCTATAGGCGTGCATTAGGCTGGCTTTGGGGCCTGGTTAAGTAAATGTAGAAAAAAGAAAAAAGAGAAATATTGAAAGGAAAACAAGATGGCAGTAAAGGAATCAAACTCAGAACTGATTATCAGTCAACCATCTTTTTAGCTGATGTTTAACACATTGCATGTATTCTGCTGTCTGATGCTGACAGGTACACTGTTGCACAGCCTTTACAGACTGACCAAAATAACTCTTCCTCAAAGAAAAATAAGAGTCACGTCTACATCTGTTTATCTCAATGGTGAAAAAGTTTAACATAAATGCTAGGAGAGCCATATTATGTCAAAATTAGATAAATAAGACAAATATTCACGTGTCAATGTAACCAGATTTTTTTCAAAGTTACGTAAGCTGCACTGTTAAAACATTAAGCCCAGACTGTGATCGTGTTATAATACAATAATTCATATGGGAAAAAAATCAGGGAATACATTTTAGCTGCATGAACAGACAATTTATTAATTGTTGACTACTTTTTTTTTTTTAATTTAGGATTTAAAAGAGAGTTTAGTTTATTACATTTCTCAAATATTCATCACAATCAGCAATTTTTCAGCAAATATGTAAACATTACATTCTAGACTGTCCTGATTTGGTGAAAAACACACATGCTGTTTTAGAAACTTTTAACCAAAGACGAGAATGATTCAGCCTTCCTTTTGTGGTTTCCTGCTAACCTTGTTTCTTCTCGTAACTTTGTATGGTGTCAGTTGTATTTAGCAGGGTTTTAGAAAAAAATCTATCTTCCTTCAAATCGACTCCCAATAACAAATGACCCCAAATAATTCACCGATTGTTCTTTCTGAAGTGTTTTTTTTTCCTTTTTGTGGGAGTCCAAATAACTCTTGTTTTCTATAAAAGTAAAATCCTTTATTTGCCAGTGAGGTTATGATCTGTCAGTCCAGTAGTCATGTTATAGTCATACCCATTATAATAACCTCTTTATTAAAATTACATTCATTTAACACAGCTAGATAAGTTGTCATACAATCATCATTTGATGAGGGTGGCCTGTAAATAACTATGAAAGTAAAAGTCATTTGTGGAAATACCATTATATTAAGGCTAATATGTTCTGATTCAATACTGTTTGTCCACTGGCTTACATTACTGAGACTACCCTCGTCCATAAAAACCATAATCCCGCCACCTTTTGCAACTCCACTCTTTTCTGTAGATGTTGTAACTAATCACATTTAGTGCAGCAGCGGGGCTATTTCTATTAACCCAGGTCTCCAATAAATGCAGGGAATCTAAAATTCTGTGACATAATTTGTAAGAAAAGGTCAGCCCAGTTATTGAGAGAAAAAAGAGTGACAGATTAGCAGTTGGTGTAAATAAAATAAAAACCCACAACATACATGCAGGGGATGATGAAAAACTAAAGTCATGAAGTACAAAGAAGAATCAAGACAAGCAAAGAATAAAAGTTCACATTTATTGATTAAAAACAGATGAATAGTGATTATGATTTGGGAGGTATGGCAAAGTCACCAGGTGAGTGAACTTCAGTGGGCTTTTCTGTCCACTTCCAAACACAAATCCTTTCTACTAAGGCAAGAGTCATCTCAACACAGAGACAACAGGTAAGGCCAAAGAATCACTCACAACAAAGAAGCACCAAGCTTCATCAGAGAAGAACAACCGTCATCTTAAATATGTCACAGGTAATCAGCCCCAGGAGCAATCAGGTGTAGAGCTAAGGAACGGTTTTTAACTCAGTGTTATTCAGTTAATGTGTTTGATTTTTAATGGTTAGTAGACCCACTCGTGCCAAACTCCCTCCTAATGTTTCACAGGGTACCTGCATGGAGCCCCAGGTGTTGCCAGGCAACCCACAGGCATTTGTAAACAAAGAGCAGAAGCCCTTTTCTTCTGAGGGACAGACCGAAGACGGACCATGAATGCACTAACTGACATACTGTAGCTAACGGTGTGACTGTGGTGTAAATCCACCTAAATGTGATGAAGTTACACAGTGACTAAGTCAGCCATGAGCTCGAGTACACTGTCTGCTGTGATAGAGAAGCTGATTCGCAGCCTGTGTCTGAATGACTTCCCCTGTGGAAATGGCACATGGGTAAGTATCTTCAACACTGACTTTCTGTCTATAAAGCACTTTAGAGTCTAAGAAATTAAAAACATGGATTTAATCTGCAGAGAAACACCAAAGGGAGTGCGGAGCGAGCAGAGACGGAGTCCACGGATGCTCTCCTGGACCTGCTGAGCTGCCCTCATTCTCCATGGCGCCATGATGTAATGTGGAGCCCTCAAGCTTTGGCTCTCAGGCAGCTGGCTGTGCTCACACCTGAACGCCTGCATGCCCGCTTTATTTACAACTACTTCACTTCACTTCATATTGTTGACAGAGACGTGAGTAGGCCTCGCATTAGGAGTTGACTAGTGTTCACTAATAGCCTATGGCAGCACAGTTAATTATAGTTCACTGATTCATCACAGTATATTCAAACATTTACACGATATAACACAACAAAAAACATCAGCCACTGACACTGATAAATGTCCTCTTATTTGATATCAGTCAGAAAGGCTGATTTTTAGTTGAACTATTGATGTGTCTGTATTGGGGTTTTTCTCATCTTCTTACCAAACACACTTATTCCCACATAATGCAAACCTGCAACATCAATGTAACATCCCATTGACCATAATCAGATTGTCTGAGTCCCAATTTCTGAACAGATCTGTCTGATATCAGCCTGTTAATCTGATATAATGGCCTCTTTAATACCAGAATAATCATTTGCTCACCAGTACTGATTTCAAAGTTTAGTGATGAACTGCACAAACAACACAGAATTGAATGATTCACAGTATAACAAGGATTATTTTAAAAACAGGCAGAAACATGCAGATCCATGTGTCCACTAACCTGTTGCTCTGTTTCTTGGCAGCTAGTTTTCCACTATACTATTTTTTTTATTTTAGCTCTGTAGACTGAGGGAGACTCAGTGTAAGATTCTTCACAGACTGCATGTCGCCCTTGTTGTTCTGCACATAAATAAATCACTCTGTCGCTCCTCTGTGCCATTCTGATAGGGGAATATGTTTTCACATCTTGTGAGTGTAAATTGATTAACAGGTTCAGGAAATGTATTAATTTTTAAATTTAATTGAATTTCCAAACCCTTTACAGTCCCACACGTGGAATATTTTGTTTTATTCATAAGAAACTTTTAACATAAGAAGATTTTTGATATTAAAAAATGGCATGAAGATCCTGGTGTTTTGGTCTTAGGGCTGCCCTTAGGAGCAGGGGTGTCAAACTCATTTTACATCACAGGCGGCATAAAGCCCACTTTGATCTTATTTGGGCTGGACCAGTAACATCACCCTTTCTTTCAGCTTTAATTACATATTTTACACATTTAAACCCTGATGTAGTTTAAAATAAGAAAAAAAATGCAATTTCAACAACACATCTCAGGTTTTCCTGCACGATAAAGAACTTCTGGTGGAGTAAAAGAAAGAAGTCTGTGAGCATAATTCTTTGAGCTTAAAATTGTAAGAAATAAATATAAAATTACAGAAAAAGTTCTCTTAGCTCATTAGCTCAGAAATTTTTACATTCACTGATAGTTAAACATGGAAACTGTCTTTCATTTTATTGTTTATCTATTTCTTGTTACTTTAGTTTACTATAAATGACAATGGGGGAGCTCTTTATCAGCTATCAGCAGGAAAAGCCTTAAAGCTTATGTAAAATACAGTTAAAAGTCCAAAATTTATACCTTACTTCACATTTCCCAAAGTCGTCCTGTGGGCCAAATTGGATTCTTGGGCGGGCTGTTTCTAGCTCCTGGGCCTTATGTTTATCAACCCTGCTCTAGAGAGTTAGGCTACATTTAGCCATAGCACATTACAGACTTCTGGATAGCCTTTTTCTAATTGCCAGAAAGACTACTTTACATACTGGATCAAAGCTTCTCTGCCAAGCGTTACTTTATGCAACCATAAAAGGAACTACTGAGCTATTTTTGAGGGTCCGGTCACTCTTTCTAGACTATCTACCTTTCTAGACATGTGAACTTTGATGGTTGCTGATGACTGCTTAGCTTAAAAAGACATGCATGTAGTATACTACAAGATATGGGACCAGTTAACATACCCCTTGCATGTTTTCCTGTTTTATTTGATTATTTATCAACACTATTGCAACCATTATTATTATTATTACTATGTGTTTTTCTTAAATTGTGACTGTTATGGGGATTGGTGGATGGGTCGTTCATTTTTTGTGTGGGTATCGAAATATTTGATGTAAGCACTGGAACGTCGTAGATCCAGTCATCCAGTAAAAACAACTTTTTACCCTAGATTGAGAAGGAACCATATAAGGTATATCCACTTACTGTGATTTGCAACGTGAAAAAATTAATAATTTTAATAAAACTCACAACGGTTGAAAAAGAAAAACAGTTTTGTAATATGAAGGGTTATTGGAAGTTAATTTTCTATTTGTCCCTATGTTAAACAGCTGTCAGTTTGTCTAATGTGTCTTAGCCACTGAGGAGCTCGGCGCTACCAGTTTGCCTTGGATGACTCCTCACCCCACTTTTATTATATTTATCATAGCACAGATTTATTTAATGTTTGATGCTTTTGCACATTTATAAAACTTTATCTTCTGTCTGTCTGCGTGTTCAGGTAACAGTTATTGACGGCGGCCTGTTGAAATTCTCAAAGCTGGAGGAGTTGGTGCTGAGTGCCAACAAAATCTCAGAAATACCCACAGCAAACCTTCCTGGCACTTTAAAGGCAAGTCCCAGTCCTGCTTTAGCTTGAATTTGCAGCTCTTAACAGATTTAACTGTAGACAGCAGTGTTATCATTTCATCAAAAAATGGTTAAACAAAAAACACTATAGCTGTCACATTTCCTGCTTCTTCACCGACAAAGGCAAAACCCTTGCTTTCTGATTTACGCATGAGATCGGATGTTTAAATACTCTCATCGGGGCCATAAATGTCATGGTAATTTTGGACTTTTAATGATTTCTTTTTAACTGATTTAACAAACAAAAAAAACAAAGTAATTAAGGGCACAAGTTTGAATTTAGGGGCAGACCCATGACTCGCTGGAGAGATTATATCTCTCGGCTGGCCTTGGAACGCCTTGGTGTTCCGCCGGACAAGCTGGAGGAGGTGGCTGGAGCAAAGGGAGGTTTGGGCTTCTCTGCTTGGGCTGCTGCCCCCGCGACCGGGCCCCGGATAAGCGGAAGGAGATGGATGGATTTATTTTGGTGTGTATGGATGATACATTTAAATCATACATACAGGCTTAAATATACAATAAGATCATGACCGACAACCGATTTCACTTGGCAGCATAAAAAGTATTTGTTTATCAGCAGTCACTGGATTACCCAATACTCAGAACAATGAAAAAGTTCAAGGAACTCAGTGGAAATCTAAGAATGAAAATACAGATTTACACAAGTTGGGAAAGTGACTGACCCATTTCTAAACAACTGCAGGTTTCAACATCATCAGTTCAACATTACATCACTATGAACTGAGAGGGTGCGACCAAGAAAGAAGCCCCTGCTTCAGTTGACACCAAAGTAGGCTAACATTAAACTTCCAAAGACTGGTTAAAAGCTGGTTCTGTGGCAGGACAATCAACCAGTTTGAACTCTACCAATTCTGCCAAGAAGAGTGCTCAAATAGCCAGCCAGAATTACACCAGAAGTTTGTTGATGGCTACCAAAAGTGTCTCATTGAGGTGCAACTTGCTAAGGGGCATTTAACCAAACATTAGTGGGGGGTATTTATAAGTCTGAGCCTCTATGCATATTTTTACTCTGTGTGAATTAAACAAAATCCAAAATAAATTCAAACTTGTGCATCCAATTCTTGTTTTTTTAAAGTAATCAAAGACGTGTGTGCTGTAAAAACTATAAACCATGGAAAAAGAACAGTTCAAAGAAATCATTAAAATTCCCTAAATCAACACTGAACCCATGATGACTGTGTGTACATTCTGAACACAACCATATGTCGGAAAGTGGTTTTAAGATGTTGAATCATTGCGAGCTTAGCCCAGCACAGTCTGGCAGTGATGACTTGAATGAGGGGTGCATAGAGTCATCTGCAAATCCAACCACGATGCTGGCTTTGCAGATGCAGTGAAAATCAGATTCAGATTCTGTGATGGAGGAAAGAGCTTCTCAGCTGTTCTCACTCTCCGCCACGCAGTCTCTCAATCTGATATTGTGCAGTTTCACTATCATATACTGATGCAGCTGCTCTGGATGGTCTTGATAGTGCCTCAGTAAGAATGTGGTGAGGATGGGAGGTGGGATATAGGCTTTCCTCAGTTTTTGCAGAAAATA
This sequence comes from Benitochromis conjunctus, assembly GCA_015052645.1. Taxonomy (NCBI): domain Eukaryota; kingdom Metazoa; phylum Chordata; class Actinopteri; order Cichliformes; family Cichlidae; genus Benitochromis; species Benitochromis conjunctus. The sequence continues at coordinate 6,001 of VOQK01025818.1, read as the reverse complement.
GACATCCTGGCGATTGAGATGTTCAGTTTTGCACCAGGCACAGCCCGAGGAATTTGATGCTCTTGAAAACCACAGCCTAAATAACACAAGAAGGTGACGATGACAAGTGCTGCAACCAGTGTGCATTTGCTTTCTCATTCTCGTTCTTTGTTCCCTCTCTCTTTCACTCTTTTATCTCTCTTTGTCTCTTTCCTCCAGTGTGCACACAATAATGCATACATGCCAACTCTGACTCTGAAGCTTTAAAGTTTTGGGCTTTAATGCAAAACTTTAAAGTAATGCTTTGGGATTGACAGCTAAGCAGCTCAGCTCAATCAATCCTGGGTGCTTTTTCTTGTTTGTTTCTTTTTCATTTTGAGATCTATGGTTTTATAAGTAATGATGATGCCCAGCAGGCTTTTATCTGAAAGTTCAGAGAACAAAGTGTAGCTGATACTGTGGCATGGAGATGAGTGAGTGACCTGCTTTGAACATGTTTCTTTCAAAGATTTTGGAGCTACGTGCAAACCGGCTGTTGTCTTTAAAGAGCCTCACCAGCAGTGCTCCTCCTCCCCACCTGCAGTACCTCGGCCTCAGCTCAAACCCTCTGGGTTCCCATAATGACGTCGCTAATCTTACTGGAAGACACTGGTTAGTTCATATTACACACCACAGACGCACAGACACACAAACACAGGAAGTTGTCTGGCTTTTTAAGAAAACCAAAGCAGGTCAAATCAAACTCTCAAGTGCAACTGTGTACTTTTTAATTAGTTGGCAGGTACGATGGTGACATTACTTCATTGCAAGTTGCTTTCATGTGGATTTACTTCTCTTTCACACCTGTGTGTCATACTTGCACTGATCAAACTGAAGCAACACCAGCTGATTTCCTGCCAAAGTGGCCACCAGAGAAATCTTTTCATCTCACCCACAAAATAGTGAGAAAAACCAGAGCCTTCACAGTTTTACAGTATTATAGCATCAGAGGGGAATACAGATCTGATGATGTCTGTGTCTGCTGTGGTCAAAAGGAAGTATTACAACTTCACGCTTCAGCTCCAAGGCTTTTGCTCTAATCATCACTTAAACAGAACTGCAAACATCTAAAAACACAACACTTCTTTATGTCCCGCCAGCTTTTTTTTTTAGGACAGGAAGTGTTAAACATCCTGTAATATATAATGGCTTGTACAGGGGAGGGAAGAGCCTTGCTCAGCAGCTTTTGGATGGACTTCTTTTGCCCTCCACTTGTCCAGTTCCATCAATTTTTTAAGGACACACTGCACACAGGCCCCATATATGCCATGTTTTTTGCTTGTAGCTCTTTAGAAACTTTGAAAATGGTCAGGTTAAAGAAGTGGACTGAAAATGCGTAAAAAAATAAACAAAACACTTCAAAAAATCTGGAAAACTATTGCTCGACACCAATTAAAAAATAGCTTGGCTCCTTGGAAGCAAACTATAAAGAAATGAGGGGTGGCTTAAGACACGGTATTTTATAAATCTACAAAAATGTGATTTTCAGTCCACCCCTCAGTCCACCCACTGAAACGGTGTCCCACATTTTGAATGGCTTTTTTAAAAATTCAGCACTGTGAGAGAGACAGACACAGTATTTCTGTTTCGCAGTGAACTTTATCAGTAAAAGTTGGACTTCTACTGATGGCTGTCATCATGGGTTTCCTGCAGGTTAACCTGTCACCGCCCTTTGCTGCCTACGCTACACCCAAAGATTGCAGTTCACAACTGATAAACACCACATATGAAAAAATTAAAAGGAAATGCAGCTACATCAGTCAAGAGCGGGAAACTTCAAGAAACTGGCTTAAACTAGTCGAAAGGGTTTTTACAAGTGCTCGTCACTCATTTGTGTGCCACACAATCAAACTGTTGATGGTTGCGTCCCAACTGAAACTTCAGCATTAACAACCAGAACAGCAAATATAAAAAGGAAGGAAGGAAACAACACAGGCAGGAGGCCGGCAGAAAGATAAGGTCCAAAAACAGGCATGATATCACAGACAGAGGAAAAAACAGTTAAAAAAAAAAAAAGAGAGAGAGAGAGAGAGAGAAAAAATAGAAAATAAAATAAAAAATTTAAGGG
>VOQK01025816.1:1314-13604 GCA_015052645.1 Benitochromis conjunctus | reverse complement strand
AAAAAAAAAAAAAAAAAAAAAAAAAAAAAAAAAAAAAAAAAAAAAAAAAAAAAAAAAAAAAAAAAAAAAAAAAAAAAAAAAAAAAAAAAAAAAAAAAAAAAAAAAAAAAAAAAAAAAAAGAGGACCCTTGACCCAGTCATGAAAAACTTTAATACTGCTTAAAGAAAACTTTGACATATTTAAACAATGCCTTCTCTGTGCAGTTAATGAATGGTGAAATAAAAAAATAAAAAATAAATCTCATATAGGCTTTTACAAGTCAATGTGGGGGCTCCACATCCGGGGATGTGGTGTATAGAGACACCACACTTTGATTTTGTTGAGATGTCATTATGGAGGCAGATGAAACAATGGACTCGTATGATGTTACATCTCTCTTCACTTTGTTCCAGTCACTGAAGCAGTGAAGGTAGTTAATATGAGATTACAGGACCCCAACCCCAGCAACAGGACTACTCTCAGCACCAACCAAATGTGTTTGCTCTTGGAACTGTTCCACATATTTTACATACAAGGGTCAGTACCACACGCAGAAACATGGATGTGCCATGGGTTCCCCGGTATCATTTTTATGGCCAACTTGTACATGGAAGAAGTGGAAAAGAGGGCTCTGTTATCCTACCCTGGAACACCACCAAGTCATTGGTTCAGTTATGTGGATGACACCTGGGAGGACATGAGCTCTCAAGACTTGATTCACTGATCATATTAACTTAGTGAACCAACGAATCAAGTTCACCAGGCAGGATATGAAAAGTGGCAGGTTAGCTTTCTTAGACAGAGATTTCCATCAGTAATGGGAGACATCTGAAAGCTGATGTGTACCGTAAACCTGCACATAGGGATCAGTATTTCAGGTTTGACTCTCATCATCCACTGGAGCACAAACTGGGTGTTATCAGGACGCTACAACATAGAGCAAACACCATCCCCACAGACACAGGAGTCAGGGAAACAGAAGAACATCACATCAAGAAGGCCCTGAGTAAATGTGGTTATCCCAGCCGGACATTTGTCAAAGCTGGGAAGGCACCTAAAGAAAGTGTCATGAGCTATGTGCAGGCAAGAACGGTTGATCCAAAAGTGCAGACTCATGGAGGCAAAACGTGAACTCAAAACAGCTTTAAAGCTGAACTCAACAGTAACTAAATTGGAAAATACAAACTAAACTTTCACATGCAGACAGAACACACAGCATGGGATGAGGGAGAGCACGACACAGACCAAGGAAAACACAGGGCTTAAATACACAGAGGAGCAATCAGGGAATGAGAGACAGGAGGGAAACACAGCTGGGACAAATCAGGGCTAACAAAGGTCTTTAGCCCTGATTTGTTCTCCATTCATTCAATACTTCCATTCACACACCTTTATGGAGGTTCATCCCTCATATTTATGTAATTTGGGAAATCATCTGGCTGTTTTTTTCCCCTAAAGAAGTTAAGTTATGTTGCATTGTAAAGATAAAACTTGCAAAAAGTCATTTCCTTAACTATAAATCACATCATCTCATTTTGTCCCCTTCTAATGTACTGCTGTTTACTTTACTCAACTTTACTCAAACAATCCCATAATAAACCCTTTCTGCCTTTCATGACCATACAAGGCTGAAACTTGAGAAAATGAAGTGGGCATCCTGTTGCATCAGAAATGTAAGAAATTGGCTGATGAACTGCATGTGGCAACATTTGACACAGGTAACAGTGGGAGGTAGACCCCACAGTGCCACTGCAGTGATGAAAATATGCCTGGGTCGTCTGATCATTTCCTATCAGCCTGAATGGTTGAAGAAAAAGACTTTTATATCCTGGCAAGTTCACATTCAGCTAGGTTTAAAGTCAACTTTGTGTCCTGTTTTATTTTGATAGTCTCTCGTCTCGTGTATTATGTTCAGTTTTGCTTCACCTCTTGCTTGTTAATTGATTGTGTTCACCTGTGACTTGTTTTCCCCAGCTGTGTCTTTCCCTTATTACCTCATGTGTATTTAAGCCCTCAGTTTTCATTGCCATGTTTTACCGTTTGGCCTGCTTGCCTGAGTGATCTGCAGCCTTGTGTAAATAAAGGTTTCCTTTTTGTTTATTTAAACCTGTCTAGATTTTGGGTCCAAATCCTTCACAACCATGACAATTTAGAATCAGCGCTTAATCTCAGATTCATGCACATGCAAACTCTGTGCAGAAGGGCCTCACACAGCTAGTAGGTTCAAGCCAAGAACCCTCTTGAAGTGCGATAACTGCACTAACCACCACACTTCTGGGTTATGTTGGACACTTTAATGGGAGTGACTCCCTCTGAGAAGAAAAGTGCTTCTTTGGCACTTCCACGTTTCTTCTTTCCTGCATGTGCACATTGCAGCTATATGCTAAAGTCAACTCACTCCTCTTTTATCCCTCTTAAGCCACTTTTATAATTTTACAATTCAATTTGAAAGCGTGTTGTTTTGGCGACCTTCTAGTGTGATTGTATAATATATATATGTATAACTACAAATGATCAAAAGCTTGTTTAGTTGGGAGATCTCTTGTCTTCGCCTTTATCTGTAAACAGGTCTGCAGTGCTTGTTCATACAAAGTCTTCCGACCGGGATCCTGATGAGTTGTGTTCCACCATGTCAGACAAGTGTAACTTCACCTTGTCACGACATCCTTAACGTGTCAACAGGAGCATTAGGCACCATAGTGCAACAGTAAAACGATGCTCCATTGAATGGATGACAGCCAAGTGTTGTTTCATTTACTGGCAGGCAAAACCCCCAGAGGCCTGACGCGATCAGTGTGTGCGTGCGTGCGTGTGTGTCTGTATGTGTGCATATTTGTAAGGTCTTTATAATAAAAATTCTGTTCCCAAGAAGCTCATTCCCATCAGTAAATATATTCTGAAAGAAGTATAATGACTTTTCTAAAAACAAAATGGCAAAAAATATCATCAACATCGTTTTTACTTGTGATTTATTTTAATACACAAAATCTCCTGTGTATTGAGACTAGTTTTACTTGCATTTAACCAAATCTCAATCTCTTCCCGACTTTATCCAAAGTGCACATGTGGCAAAAACACAGCCACACATGGTGTTCTGGGTCTAACCCTAACCCCTCTCACGTGACAGTCCTGTGTTTTTGTGCCCACCATCCACTCTACTGGTCACTCCAGCCATTAAAAAGGAGATTCTTCATTTGAACATAATAATAATAAAAATCATAATGAAAGTTTGGAATATTAGTTTAGTTATACACAAATGTTGTAGGAGGGTTAGGCGTGCTTAAAGACAGCAGCAAGGGGACGCCTCGTACGCCTGCAAGCTGATTACCCACTGCGGTGTTATGTGATAAATGAATAATGACTGAGAATGTGCTACGCCTGGTTGACTGTGGAAGCAACACCGGCTCCCCTGAACTCCCTGACATACACATGTAGGATAGAATCATGAACAGAGGCACATAAAATAATCATTAAGAGATTTCTGAAACGAGACAAAAGCTTTTTTTCTTTACAAATTTAACTACAGATATATTTACTACATATATTATTAATATATGTAACATTTTATTTTTTTTCTGAAGTTTTGCCATTGCAGGTTCTCCATCTGCAAACTAAAAATGCCATTATGTCCCAAGTCAGTCTCTAATCAGCTGTGGATATGAATGAGTAGGAATCCTGGTCTCTGTGTAGGTTGGGCGCTCGTTAACAGTCTGTGGAGGCCGTAGGAAGGGACACATCAATCCCGTTTGTCAATCTGGAAACCATGGACTTTTGTCTCATGACAACATTAGCGTTTCATTAGCTCCTTTTTAAATTTCCTGCCTTTGTTAACAGTGATGGGTAATTCTTGGTCCAGACATACATTTTACCCAGTGACAGAGGAAGATGGATTCAAAAAACCAACCCCAACTGTTAACTGCCAAAGGGGCAGTTAACGATGAGAGTAAAATCTACATCTTACTATTGTGTGTTTGCTGTTGATTGGTAATTAAATCCACGTAAATGGAGGTAGTGCCTGCAGGAAGAAACGAAGCTGCGAACAATACAGTGACATGTTTGAACAAATGCTCGTTTCTTTGATCCACACGCACCATCAGTTGGCAACCGGACCATTTCCTCTCTCTGCCAAACAACATTCGTGAAACGTGATTGGCTGAGTCAGTACAGTTTGTGCTTATTCCAAACCATCAAACTGTTTTGGCAACCGCAAGGTATGACCAAGAGAAAAGTACAATGGCTCCAGGGTAGAAATTTTTCAGTAAATCCAGTAAATCTTTGTGTCACTAAATACATTAATTTCTATATATTTTCATTAGCACCGAGCAGAACCAAGTTTTATGAAGGCTAAAAATTATTATTATTATTTTTTTTATGGTACAGGGTCTTGACACTATCTAATTTACCCTGAAAGGCTCTTTTCCAATATGTTTTTACTATTATCTCATCAGTGCTGAAGTCAAAGATATCAGTTTTAGTAGCAACAGGCTGCTCCGAGGATGATACAGTCAGAGGAAAAGAGAAATTTCTGTGATTCCCACGATTATCACCATTTTAACCTGTGGGACAAATGCTCGGTTTGTGGCTCTGACTTGTTTTTTCATGTGAAAAAGAGCCCTGATATAGCATGTGAGGAGACAAAAAACACCTTAGAAGCGCTGGGGCTGGTTGAGACACGACAGAAACATTACAGTTTGCCACAAAAAAGAAATAAAATCAGTATTTATGGGATAACCCGTTCTTGTTGGAAACTGTCTGATTTGGAGATGAAAAGAAATCACCCCTTTTAAAATGTAAAAGAACCGAGGTGTTCAATATTTCCAGAGAGTTTGCCTTCAAAAGGGAGAGAATGTGATTACAGTGAAGCTCCACGAAAAGCGAATGTTTTTTTTTTTTTTTTTGTTTAGTTTTTTTGTTGATGTTGTTTTTCACGCATCGAATTTGACAATTAACTTGTCTCTTTGTGTAGCACTGGCCTTTAAAGCAGAACAGTCAGGCTGAAACTGCACAGGTGTACAGACACGCAACTGAAAAAAATTCTTTCTTTGAGCCTTACTTCCTAAAAATCACCAAAGAGAATGGCAACGTGGAATCTTTCACAGACTTACACCTAGCACTAATATTGTTTGTGAACTCTGCACTTATTGTGATATTTTTTTTTAAATGATAACAAGAACAACAATAAAGGGAATTTTAAGACCATGCATCCCCTGGAAACAATCTTCGGTTTAATCTATTTGCAAAAGAAAACATTCCACATTTTCATAAGTGTGTCCATTTCCGCATCTTCTTTCTTTTCTTCCTTATGTAAAGGATGTAAGGACTTAAGATTAAAACAGACTCGATCAGATAAAAGCAAAGTATGTAACAGTGAAAGAATTATTACTATAATATACTGTTGCATTCATCACCCTCCTCTTGCAGCACATACTTGTCACCTTGAAGACTTTTAAAAAAGAAGTTTGTGATGCTAAATATCTCTAAAAAAATATGGCGTAGAATATTTTGAACTGCTAAACAGGTTTTCACTTCACTTTTTCATGAGAAAAAAACCTCCAAGCTGCTGTGGTATTTTTAAAGGCTGGTGTGGAAAAGTTCAAACTGTTCTCAGATGTCAGAGATCAGACGGTGTGAATAGCAGTCTGTCAAACACTAATTGCAAGTATTCACGGTTTGTGTTTCAGCCTCCGCTGCTGTGCAACCAGAGGTTGATGGTTGCAGGCTGTCATAGAGGAGTTTTCCACTCACCCTTGTTCCTACTCCAGCAGCATTTTTGCTGTCAGTTTATTGGGTGACTCTAGTGACATCATAACTGACGCGTGCTGACGATGACTCAGGCTTAAAAATGTGCTTGCACATGTCTGCAAACAAAGCACTTCTTAAAGATCTTAAGCGGTTACGCATTTGGCGGAAATGACAATTGAAGTGGGCCAAAGAAATCCAAGACAGGAAACATGGAAAATGTGGTGCCAAACAAGACTGCACGCCCCCAGAAGACGTCTCCATTGGCTCTTTGTAAACCCTGATCAAATACAAAGTGTATGTGTGGTAGAGCTTGGGACCCTGGCAATCAGAAATGTGTTGCAAAAGATTGCGTTTTAACCTAAACCGTGATGTCTTCCTACCCTAACCAACTGTTTTTGGTGCCAAGCCAGTGAAAAACGCTTTGTGCCTGACGGTTCTTTTCTTTTATCTATTTTAACTTTTCATTCAAGTTTGATTTGATTTATGGACAAATCTTTGGTTAGATTTAGCAGACATCCCCGATAAACTGTACAGCTAGTTTCTGTTTCTATAAACGCATAAAAGTCTTTAGGTTTTAAGATGGTCTTTGTAAGCCTGGTTCAGTTGGGTTACTGTTTAGTTTTCTGACTTAGCCTATATCTGATTTACCTTGATTTCTGTGTATTTCCATATTATTTCAAGCATTATGAGTCTGTAAACACGACAGTTTGAAAGGTTGCGGCTGAATTCTGATAAAACCTTGTAGGGGTGTAAGTCAGGTCATGTTAACGATCCATTACAATTTGACTTGCATCCACCAAGGTCTTCAAGGTCAACTTAACGATTTACTGGTTGAAAATAATAACTTAGAAACTATGATTCTTACAAATGGGGTGTGTATTGTCAACACATAGAAAGTAGTGTATTGAATCAACCAAAGCCAATTCCATTGTTTGCTCTCAGCAGGAACATCAAGGAATAAAATTGCATCTAGTAATCTGTATTTATGTTTATTTATGCTGATCAGGGAAACACAAAGACTTGAGATACTGAAAAACTTGGTCAGTAGGCAATGCTTTCATACCTGCCGATTTCTAATCCGGGAACTAACTTGCTCCAAAGCAGGTTAGGGTCATAGCAAAAGTTACCGTGGTCGTTAGTGAGGAAGTGAAGCACGTTTGATGATGGCATGAGATGAGATTCATACCAACATAACATCTCTTTGCTGCGATCAAAAGTAATCAGCAATCGGCATCTTTCTTTCTAGTGTTTCGTTTAGTCAATCTACAGAAAATATACGAACACTTTATAAAGTTCAAGTAGAAAAAGATGTGAATCATTAACTGGGAGAGGTCGTGGGGAGCTTACTGTATACACTTGAACTTCAAGTAGAACTTGACCTGACAGCTGAAACTTTTCAATATGGGAAACATGCAGCTATTTAACTTGATAACAATGCGTTGGCGTGAGAACATTTCTTTCTTTTTACACTATTTTAAAAGATACAGATGAGTGAGTGAGACAAAAGGGTGTGAGTGGGTGGGCTGTTTGTCAGTGCTGGTTTGCTTTGCTTTCTGTGAGATTATAGCAACAAAAGCAGTGATATGCTGCAACCTTTGCCCAGGTTCACTCTGTCAGGTAATGTATAAAACTCTGATGAATGGACATTAGAGCTAACTGACTGTACCAACACCAACATTTGTGTTCATATATTAAATATCCAAGCAGCAAAAACACTCTTTTGTTACTTATTTTGACCTAAAGTTAATTCTCAAATAGCTGAATTTAACTACACAATCAACACTTAGACATAACTCTAACCTTAACCAAAAAGAAGTAAATGATAAGAGGTTCAGACAGAAGCTGATTTATTATGCCCGAAGCAAAAACCTGTAACATCAGTGGGATTGAAGGATTGGTTCACATTTTTAAAGTGTTCTCGATAAGAGTAGATTAATACTAAACACGTGAGAGAAAAAACAAACGGCTGTTGCATTTTGTGGTTTTTTCAAGCTCATAGTTCCTTGTGTTTTACTGGAGAGTGTTACCTCATGATAAGTATTACAGGGAATTTCAAGCACAAAAGACGTGACATGAGTACTGGCACGGAATTATCGTTTATTCCTGAGAATTTGTGGCTTGATTTCCTGGAAAAATCTCTGTATGTGGGAGACAAACCTAAAAACAATATTAAATGTCCATAATCCATGGGCCCTCAGGCATTTAAAAATACATATGATTCTGTAGTGCAAGAGCTTGGAAACACTTCTGAAACCCACTAACAATGATCACAGATCATTGCTGCATCTACAGATGCAACTTCAAACGCTCCAGTGCAAAAACAGACATGAACAAGAGCCTGAAATGTTCCTGCCTTAAATTCAATTCAATTCAGTTGAAGACTATTTTATTTATGTATAGCCCAGTCACAAGAGTTGCATCAAGGTGCTTTATATTGTAAGATAAAGACCCTTTATAATACTGAGAAAACCCCAGCAAACAAATGAGCTCCTATAAGCAAGTGATTTGACGACAGTGAGAAGGAAAAACTCCTTTTAACAGGAAGAATCCTCCAGGAGAACCACGCTCGACTGCTACGACTGGTTGGCCGTGAGGGGAGGAAGACAGGTCAAAGGCATGCTGCAGAAGAAAGCCAGAAATAATAACTATAACTAATAACTACTATAATAATATCTAATGATTAAACGCAGAGCCTGAGCTCATTTAAGATGGACAGAAAAAATGGAAAAGTGTCCTGTTGTCAAAAATTGCTTTTGAAATCAAGGATCAAGCCTTTTTGGTTAAAATTATTATTCACTTCTTTAAAATTGTATTTTGATTACAGCATTATAATTTTATGGTTGAATTTACGGAATAATAGCACTATAAAATCTAAAATCTAATTTAGAAGAAAATAAATTGTGAAGTTGAAAAAAACTGTCTATTAGCATGATTAGACCTACAGCTCTGCAGCCTCATCGCATCTTTGTAACGTCTTAATTGGGGCAATTGAACTTTCCAGCATCCAAATTTTATACTTTATTTTCATTGTGTCTATGCTTATTATTTATGAAAGTGGTTATGTTTCATTTTTATTATGTGCTGTGAAACCCTTTGAGTTGCATCCCTGCATGAAAGATCACATCATTTAAGTTTACTACAGTTACAGGTTGCGCTTGCATCACAGGTTTCAGGTTAAGTATTCTTGCAGAGTCAACTAGGCTCAATTTTTTGGGGGGTAAAATCTTTGTTTTGACAGAGAATAACATATCTGTGTTTTAAAAAAGAGACTGTAATGGTAAATAGGAAAAAAAAATGCTTGACGGTGGTGAGGGTGGGTTTTTCCTCTAAGGTGAGTAATTGTATCTCCCGTCTGATGGGAGTGGGATGACGACTGTGCTTACTTGTTTTAAAGGATCTGTGGGTTTTTTAATCCTCATCAGTCATTTCCAAGTGATTCCCTGCGCAAGCAATTAGGATTCATGTTAGGCCTTGTCAGGTGCAATGTGTCTGCTTGAAAATGGTTCAGAAAAGATGACCAAACTCTGTCAGCTAGCTAGGCTAACAAGCTACTACGCCAAACGAGTCTTTATGGTAGGAGAGTGTGTGTTTACCTCAGTGTTACTGATGCGCACAAACACTGTTGTCTGCTAGTGGAGATTATTATCATTAAGTCTGACCCTTCTACCTGCTGAGGAAGTTTATATGGGTTATTGTCGTTGCGGGCAGGCAGAGTGAGGAGAAGTAGGCCGAGGCTGTAGCTGCTATGGAGGCACTGGCTGGTTGACGACTTCCAGAGGCGGACTGCCAAATTAAAGTAAGTGTTGTTGCAGATAGAATAGATTGCACTAGGATGTCCAGGTAGCAAACTAAGAAACAAAAAGAGTGAGTTAACCAAGAGAAGACACGATGTCTACAACAATGCAGAAATGGCCTGACTGTCACTGTAAAGATGGAGACGGTCTGGCGAGGGACTGCGCACCATCTGTCCAATATAACTCTGCACACCAGTAACCCATCCAAAAACCAAGACGCTGAGCACTGGGGCTCCACAAGTATGTGTTCTCAGCCCGCTGCGCTCTATTCATGACTGTGCACCAACCTACAGTACCAATCATTGTCAAGTTTCCAGATGACATGACTGTGGTGGGCCTCATCGCTAACAATGATGAAACCAATTACAGGAATGAGGCGAGCCTTCTGGTCCAGTGGTGTTTTTACAAATACAACAATCTCTTCCTTAATGTAAAAAAAGACTAAAGAGATTGTGGTAGAATTCAGGAGAGGTCAATCACATTAAATGTTGATGGTCAATGGGGCATTGGTGTTGCTGTAGAGAGAGTGAGCAGTACCAAGTTCCTGGAAGTGCACATCTCAGAGGACTGCTCCTGGTCTGACAATACCATATCGACTAGCCTGAACTGTAACACATTCTCTCACACAAGTTACATTCAAATATTTCATTCTACTTTAATTCCTCTTTACTGTAAGGTGTTTCAGGTCCTGTACATGCAGTGAATTGACAACAAAAAATATCTGAATCATGAAGAGTCTCAATTTCTGTTGAGACATTAGATGGTAGGGTCAGAATTTGGCATAAACAACATTAAAGTGTTGTTGCAGACTGTGCCTATCCCGCCCACAATCATCTCAAACTGGTTTCTTCAACATGAAAATGAGTACACTCTGCCCAAATAGCCTCCAAATTTACCAGATCTCAATCCAATAGAGCACCTTTGGGATGAGGTGGAATGGGAGATTTACATCACAGATGTGTAGCTAATAAATCTTGAGCAAATATCTGATGCTATTATATCAATATGGACCAGTGTGTCCTTTATCCTGTCTCCTGTGCTTGAACATAGAGGATTGTTGGTGTTTTCTCTATATTGGCTCTACAATAATATAAAGTGCTCGTTAAAAGAACATAACTTACAGAAAACCCGACAGTTATATTCACTAGCACCAACAAAACATAAATACTGCAACAACCTAATCACACCCTATAGCTGAGAGTACTATTTAATTTCTTCTGTAGCACTCCAGGTGACCTGCAATAACTGGACAAGAGACCCTGAATATCCTGAGTTACACCACCAGATAAACTTCCAGATATATTGCATTTCTTAATTTATGTGGCCTGAAATTGATGCACTTTGAATCTGCTTTAAATAGGTTTTGGTTGTATTTTACACAACAAGAAGAAATAAAGGATAACAGTCTGTGGATGTGTTGCAGTCCACTGGTCTGATCATCGGTTTGTGGTTCATGCCTCCCTCTGCTGGAAGAAGTAGAGCATCTCATCTTAAAAGCTGACTAAGAAAAATGTACGGCATTAAAATGTCAAGCACTGACAGAGAAGAGAGCTACACGCTTTTTGTTTTATTTCAGAATAAATTTGTTACTTTTAGTTTTATGTAAAAGGACAATGTAAAACTAATATGTAGAAAAATGAAAATAGACTAGACTCAAGGTATGAAACATGTTTTCTATAAAGTGAACTGACTTAAATTCATCCATTATGATTTTAGACATCATAGAGATGATCAGTAGATGGGCAGAAAACAAAATCAAGAAGAAAGGGCTGACCTTCCTACAAGGTTCACAGGCAATATAAAATTGAAAGTAGGACTCTGGGAAGCAATACAGTGTATATAGTATAAGTATGAGATTGCGCCACAGTTGCATAGCGTGGCCACCCACACGTCCTCTTTGCTGACGGTGTCAGACTGGGTTGGTCTGTTTGTTCAATTCTGTCACTGTAAAGCCATGATAATTCATATTGATGATGTCAACACACGCATATTGTCTTCTCAAGGTGAGGAGGTGTCAGATTTCCTCTTGCAACAAGGTCTTATGGTAAACAGATGTGAGCCAAAAGAAAAAGATCAATGCAAGCGTGTGTGTGTGTGTGTGTGCGTGTGTGTGTGTGTGTGTGTGTGTGTGTGCGTGTGTGTCAGAGGGATCAGAGATAATCACAGCAGTCTAATGACCCCTCCAGAGATACTATAGCTAATCCCCTGGACCTCTGGGACACACTGTCATACGGTGTGCTTCCCTACTTCCAGGGAGCTCTCATGGGAATGTGTTCGGCTCTGTTCTGATGAGGGACTGTGGGCGGGGCTTTGAGAGTGGAGCACTGGTGTGGGTCAAAGGGGCTTCAGAGGAGATAAGTACATGTTGTGGCTGCATTTATACAGCAGACCTGTTTTTCAAAAGATTGGCTTTTAAATTGACTTCCCCGTCTTTCACGGCAGTGATTAACTTGGCCTATTTTCCGTCTTTAAAATTTTCAGAAAGGGAATCTATTACAGTGGAACTTTCCTGTCTTCTGTACAATGGCGCGTCAGTGCAATAGACACGCTTTTTTGCCAGGACACTAAAAGTTAATGGATTTTGGACTCTTCTTGAAAGCACCATTAAGGTTGAAGAGATTTATTTCTTCTTGATGTGTGATTTTAAAGCAACAGTTGACACTGTGATGACTTGTACAAAGGATGATGTAACTTTCCCGTCTCTTCAAGTATAATTTACAGAACACGCACCGGCGCCCTTTGTGTGATTCAGTTGTTAAAAAAAAAAAAAGAAAA
>VOQK01025809.1:23548-36713 GCA_015052645.1 Benitochromis conjunctus | reverse complement strand
AAATATAATACCATACATTATTTGCTACATAGCACCATTTAAAAAGTCAAAAATGATGAGTATTTCATTAGAACATTTAACTGCACTGGAAAAATAGCCATGGGGCAGTTGTGCACTGTGGTGGATGCTAATTATTTTCAATTTGGGAAGGTCTAATATTAGGTGAAGGCAAGAAAGCTACAGCAATATTTAGCCTCACCCACAGCATTTCCTCCAAGCTTAAAAGTTTAATGAGTTGACAGAATTAACATTCAGAGGCAAGTAGCAGCATGCGCCTGTGAAATGAAAATGGTGAGGTAGGCTGTTTTGGATTCTGCTAAAGTCAGTTACTTGTAATGTGGTGACAACATGTGTTAACACACAAACTATTTGAGCATTGTCCACATGTTCTTTAACAACACGAGTGAGGAAAAAAAAAAGCTTTCCTCCTAACAGTAAATGTCAGTCTGTTCCAAGAATCTTCCATGAAGGTGTAGCAGTCTAATATATGGGATGATTGAAGCAGTACATTGATCTGATTAGAAATGAGCTGACATTACTTAGAATGTTATTTGATTTAGATAAAATGGACATGGAAATGGCCATATGTTGATAACCGACAGACAAAAGCCATAAGTTATAAATATATGGTTTGCAATGAAAAAATAAATACAGACTAGCATGTCAAAATACACAAGCAGAATTATGTGTTTAAATTTCTACAAACATGACTGCCCATTCTCTGAGAAAGAACAAAGATGTAAAAGACAAACGAGGTCAAACTGAGAAGTCTGTTGCTATAAATACATACAACATGTCAAAGAAACAGATGCTGTTTGTCCACAACGCAAGACAAAAATATTATTATGCAGACTGTAAATGCATTTCAGTCTATTTCTCCTGCAGCATCTGTCCATTATATATATGTGTGCACATTATTTCCTCAAGCACAGCGTTAAACATCATCTGATAGTGCTGATTAACCGTATAACAGCATTATTATTGTGTTAAGTCTAATGACATAATAGTTTTAGAGGCATATCCTTTTTATTGTGTCATTTTATACATAAGCAGCTAAAGAAAAGTAGATGCCATCAGTAGGAGACACATTTTATTCTTTGACATTAAAAATGACCACAGGTTTAATTTGCTCTGTTCTGTTGATGTAAGTGGACACAACAGAGCGTTGATATGTGGTCATGTCTGATCCTCTGCGCTGATATCTAGTCTTTCTGTAGATGGCGCTAACCTTCTTTCTAAAGTACTGCCCTGAGAAGACATACAACAAAGGGTTTAAGGCACTGTTGAGAAAGGCTAGATATGCTGAGAGCTGCCCTCCTATATCCAGAGTGTCAGACCACAGCTCCTCATCCAGCACCTTGACATCACAGAGAGTGTCAAGAAAGGTGAATACCTGGAAGGGACCCCAGCATAGTAAAAATACCAGCGTAACAACATACACCAGCACAGTGGCTTTCTTATCACTGGTGTGATGAAAACCAACACTTCCCCTCCTCTCAGATAGAACCTTGATTATATTACCACTGCTGAAAACAATGACCAAAACAGGAAGAACAAAGCCCACCACATTTATCACAATCTGATGGGCCAGCTTCCAATAGCTGTCATGGGTGTAATCCAGAATGCAGGATGTGATCTCGTAGTCCTCAAAGAACTTCACCTTTCTGTGAGCTATTGTCGGTGTGCTCAGTAAGACCCCTAATATCCACAGGATGAAGCAGATCACCTTGGCATAGAGCGTCCGTCTCAGCCAGCTGGCCTTCATGGGCTTTACAAGTGCTATATAGCGATCAATGCTAATCATGACCAGAGTGAAGATGCTGGTGTAGAAATTGATGACGATTAGGGCGTTGACGATTTTGCATAAGGCCTCTCCATATGGCCAGTTAAACTCGTTGAGGATAGACATTGCCCAGAAAGGAAGGCTACATAGTAGAATAAAGTCAGCCAGCGCCATGTTGCTCAGATAGATCTCTGCTACAGTCAGTCGATCTTTGTGGGCAAAAAACACCGCCAGTACAAAGCTGTTAAAGAGTAGACCTGCCAGGGATAAGGTGAAGATGTACGGGGGGATGATGGTGTGGATAAGCTCCCATTCTGCGGCGACTGGAGACAAGCTGCTATTTACAGTCACCACTGTTGCCACAGTTGTGAGTTCCATTGCCTCCACTATGTAGGAAAAAATAAATATTCATAACCCTTCAGTACAATGTTATCATTATAGATCAAAGCTAACCATTTCAAATCCATCATGAAAGAAATGTGTCAAGTAGGAATTCAAATTTGAAACTAAGCATGCACCTGAACATAAAACAGGTTATATAAATAATCAACAGGTGGCTAATTTTATGACTTTCTTTTATCCAGTTAAGACAGTTCAGCCCTGGGGCGGAAGCAGACAGCCCTACATAAGCAAGATGATTATTTTCCTGTGTTAAAAGGACACGCAAGAGTCTGGAAAAATCACAGTTAGATCTTCTGTGTCGTGTATTGCAACTTTTCTTGTAATTTAATCAGTGGATGAATACTTTGAAAAGACTGATTGCCACATTTTATTTTATTTTACTTTTAAGCATCAAATATTGAATAGGAAGAGAGAGGTTCTTACCGTATGTTTCACAAAAATGTTCCTCCGATGGAAAAAGTTGTAATAACAGATAACATGCCTGAGACGGGGCTTAACTGTGCTCACGGGCTCCTGGTAAAAGTACACAATGAGGCTGCTATGGGCGTTTTGTATATAGTGTTGCATTCTTCCACACCAGTAGTCTAGGAGTTGAATATATCAAGTTGTTTATGAAAGAGTCAAAATTTGGACAGTGCTTATGCTTGAGCAGCAGCTGAAAATGCAGTGGGGTACGGTGGAGTAGTGGAGCATGTCTTGGAAAGGAAATGCAGAGTCTGGATATTTCAGTTCATAGGGTGTGAAAATATTACTATTATTATCACAGATATTCAAAAACTAATTATATATACCAAAGAAAGCATAATTTTATTGAAACTTTAACAATTATTTATGTCAGGATAGTATCATGTAACAGCTCTGTGGGAGGAAGGATTTGGACCAAAATGCTGAACACAAAACACAGGAATAAATGAGAAAAAACTGCTTTAATCCTCCACTCACACTAAAATACAAAACAAAGGATGACCAAAAACTAGAGAAACACAATGCAGGAACAGTCTTAATTTCATTTACCAATAATTTTCATCATAGTTTTTACCAATGAACATTTTTTTTCTGATGAAAACAAGACAATAACTAAATAAAAACTAATGCACAGGGATATAAACTCTGGGATATAAAAATGTTCTGGAGAGACAAGATCCAATCAGAACTGATTAAGTTGTGGAGAAAGGTGGGACAAGTTGGTAAGTGATCCAATCAGAAGTAATCTCCTTGGGCAGTAAGGTTAGATGCACACACTTGATCTGCCCCCGGGAAATATGGTGGGTGGGGTTTAGCTAGCTCCCATGCTCCCTGCTTCTCATGAAAACACTACAAAATATCAACATATAGACACAATTTGCATTTGATGTCAAGAAAAATAAGACACTTTTTAAATCATGTAGAGCAGCTCTCACTGGTAACAACCCAACCAACTTTTGCACTTAATAGTTTAGTCGACCGAGCCAACTGTAGTTATGCTATAAACTAGGGTGACCAAAAAAAGAGGACGGTTGGTCACCCGACTATAAACAGGATACACGAATGCAGATTTGACAGAGAACACAGGAGGGCAGCAAAAACAAACTCAGGGAATTAACTGTGGTTGCAAATTACAAAAGGAGACAGACCGATAATAAAATCATGAAGAGAAATAAGCTAGCATATAAAGCTCAAAATGACCAGAAGGACAAACTAAGCAGAAAAATGGTGAAAATCTAAACCATAAGTAAAGTACAAAAACCAAAACAGGCTGAAGATATTTAACAATAACAGATCAACCCAAAAACTCACAAAACATTAGGCAGATACACAGCGCTTACCTAACATCTTTCATTATCTTCTGTGGGAGAATGTGCTTAGACTCACTGTGTAACTAACTACATTTCATATACAGTGCTGTGCAAAAGTAATGAGCCACTCCTTGTTCCTTTCCATTTTCTAGGAAAATTGGAAATTAGGTGCACTTATTCATTGAAACATGTGCAAGCATTCATCAAACAACAGTATTTAAATGAAAAACTTTGTTGTACAATTGTAATGAACTTGAATAGCTCATATTTGGTATGACCACTTATAATCTTTAACACAGCCTGAAATCTTTCAGACAAGTCTTCTAATTTCTTTAACTAGTCTGCAGGAGTAGTTCTCTAGTCTTCTTGAAACACACTCAACGCTCTTCTTTGGATGTTCATTTTCTGTTGTTTGTCAGCATGATCTCACACTGCTTCAGTTCAGTTTTTGTGTAATCAGCCGTACCTCAGCCTTTTTTCCCCCTATTTCCGTTTGTTAAGAATTGCTTCTTGAAAGCCATCCTTCCACTGAAACCATTTCTGATGAGGCTTCAGTAAATGATAGCTAGATCAACTAAAAGACTAGATGCATCTCCTAGATCTTGTCTTAGGTCTTTGCTGGATTTTTTTTTTTCCATTTCCTAATGGAATGACACGACTAATGACACGACTTTCCGATACTGTTCATTTGGTACAGATTTTTTTAGGTTCTTGACTTCTTTTATGTGTTCAGTTTGACACATAAAAGAAGTCGTCTCTTGTGTGTAGACAACACTGGTTCACGAGTGAGGGGCCTTTGTGCGTTTGTAAATGATTAATGACTCAGTGTTAAGTAGCATAACCAACAGAAACCCCAAAACAAAATAAAATATATTCCCCTGAAAATGGTCCAATACAAGGACTGGACTGAAAATCTTTGAATGACCTTCCGAAATTCTGGAGAACTTGCTTAAGATTTTCCCTGTGGATGCCTACTAGGGGTAACCCTTGTTTCTTTTTTCTAAACTATGCTGTTCTTGTCATATTTCAAAGCAAAATGACTGGGTGTGCATCAGAAGTTAATGAGGGTTATCTGCCTATACAGTTTCTCAAGCTTTTTTGGAAAAAAAACCCCTATTCAACAGGAAAGACAGGAAAGAGAGGGGGCAAGACATGCCAAGGGCCAGCCATATGGTCGCCTGCTCACCCACTGAGCTAAATCTGCCCTCAATACATATATTTATTGATACATAATGGGGTGTCAGATCTTGTCATTAATGATACAGAGGAGGTCAGAGGTAAAAAGAGATTTTAAAAAATTCCAAGAAAGTCTTTCTCCTTGAAAGCAAAATATAAAGAAATGCGGGGTAGCTCAAAGCTTACGAACAGTACTGTAAAGATATGACTGATTCAGGAAATTACAGCATTACTCCCTGTTTATATTGTCTGCGACCTCTCTGTTTACTATGATGCTGAGATGTCATTAATAAAACCTTTACTTTTTTCATCTTTTTTCATCTGTGATTGCATGAACTGTATAAACAGTGAAATCTTTATAGAGGTGATGATTTCCAAATGCTATAAAAACAGTTTTATCCCAATTCATCCTCAGCTTGTACAACACCCGGTTCTGATATGTTCTAAATTTAAAGTCATCGTAATGGCAACAATATCAAATGTTAATTTTGTTATTGTTCCCAGTGGAGAAAATGTAATTTATAGTTAGTATTTTTCTTGTTTTACTTGGAAGACTAAGATGAAGGGTTATCTAAAAACCAGTATAAGCGAGGTTATACTGGTCCCTTTTATGGTAAAAATGACAACAGCATACCAAAATGAAGATGAAGATCAGCTCATTGCCAAACATTCCTCTCTTATCAAAACAAAGATACTTCAGCTCCTAATAAGCAGAGCTATATTGTTGCTGATATGCGTCCGAAGACATGAACACCCACACTTTGTTGAATCAATTCAAACTAAAATGATATTAAAATATTTGTTGAACCATTATGTTCAAATTACAGATTCAGTATTTAAGTAAAAAAATACACAACATACTCCATTCTTTGTAAAACACAAGCATTGTAAAGTCAGTTTTATATACCTGTCCTACATTTGTGACTTTGAGTACTTGTAAGTGCCAGCTTTAACACATGGGACCGTTCAAGAAAGCAAAGCCCAGTGTTTTTATAGACACTATGGATAAACGCCAGTTAGCTTCCAGAATTAGGCTTTTTTTTTTTTATCTAGCCCCCGTGCCTGTCTTTAAACAATACAGAATTATGGCAAACATTAGTCAACAGTTTCCCTCAGTTTCAACATTTTGGAAATTAATGTTATTTGGTTTCCCACTATTTAGAAATAGTGGGAAAGATTTAGTCTGTCTCTGCACAACAGTTATTAAACTTCTCATCGTCTCTAACGTCCTCTGTTGACGTTGCTTTTACTGGTTTGTTCAGTTTAGAATGTTAAAACATATATAGAGGTAAAATATTGTAGTTTGACGTTTTAAGGGAATAGGTGTATACTTTGGAAATAATATAGATGTAACTATGCCCTTACCATGTCACAGCCTTTCCTGTACTTCATGCTTCTAACTGGGGTAACCTTTGGTTATGTTTAGTTCCTGAGACAAAAGCCTTAACCAGTTGACCCCATATCACATTCTCTTTCAAGGTTTCAGCACTCTTTTTAACCTCAAGAGCTGTCATCTACTTTAATCAAGGGTTTAACCAATAAAAACTTTCTCAGCTAATGTGGAATAAAGATCTAAAGATGAATGATTCAGTGCAGTTCAAGGACAAATTTACAACTTTACACATCAGTCCTCCCAAGAATAAGAACCAAACTAAGCTTGTAGTAAGGGTACATGCCAAAAGGACGTGTTTTAGCTTGTTGCTAAGAGAAATTCATACTGTCTGGAAACAAGTGTGCCGTGGTTGTAGACAAACATGCCAATAATGTGAAAAGACCAGTTTTCTACATGTTTGAATCTTGTTTCACAGATGGTGTCATAGAGATTTATTATTTGCTTATAGCATCCAAAGGATTACCGTAACACAAGTAATTTTTAACCTGTTTAGTTTACCGTCATTTGTGTGGGTGTGAGACACACAAGACAAGCTTTAGTTGCTTGGAAAATGAAACACTAATTTGAAAGCAAAAATGAAAAAGTAAAGCTACGCTTTAAAGGCCAAGGCAGGCTCTATTATCAGACCCTAATCCAGCAACTTAAAAAATACATGAAAGTCGATTCATTCACAAATATTTTTCAATCACATTGTACTCTTTATGTGTAAATAAATTTAGATTTTCGTGCTCTCTGTTTGTTTACTTGAAATGAGATTGGCATTGCCATGACCAGATGCCTCTAACTGGTCCTTCTTCCTGCATAGAAGAGGTTTAAACACTTCCCTTGCCCTCTCCCTAAAGTTCTTCCCAACAATCACATACAAGAAAGGATTCAGTGCACTGTTGCTGTAGCCAAGGTAGGTAGCTAACTGGTTGCCAATGTCCAGCACATATGCCCACGTGCATCCGGAGATGACCTCGTAGTGATCCAAGGTGTCAAAGAAGATCAGAATCTGGTAAGGCAGCCAGCAGAGAACAAACACAGCCAAAACAATAAGCACAAGGTACGCCGCCTTCCTCTCCACGCTCCCTCTGTTGCTTCTTCTCATCTTCTGTCTCTTTTGAATGACTTTAGTGATGTGGTAACTACAGAACGATGCAATTGGAACAGGAATGAGGAAGCAGACTATGTTCACAGTTATGTTGTATCGCAATCGCCACCCTTCATGGGGGTAGTCTATGTAGCATGCATCAATGCCCAGATGGGGGAAGAACTGCACAGAGCGGAAAAGAACAGCAGGAAAACTGAGGAAGACACCAACAATCCAAATGGTTATGCAAATTCCATGCGCCCAGAAAGCCTGTCTCTGCCTTCCTTGGGACAATGGTTTAGTGAGAGCCAGGTATCTGTCCATACTCACAACCGTAAGAAACAACACACTACAATAATAATTCATCCCAATGACAATATTGATAAGCTGGCACATGAACTCCCCAAATCTCCAGTGGAACTTGCTGATTATAGTTGATACCCAGAAAGGCAGACAGGAAACCATGAGGAGATCAGCTGCTGCCAGATTACTTAGGTAAACGTCAGCGACAGAACTTCTCCGCTTCTGAAGACAGAGGACACAAAGCACGAAGGAGTTACCGATCACTCCCAGAAGACAGATGATCGACATATAGGCAGGCTGCATGGTGTAAACCCAGTCCCATGCATCTGTGTGGTTGCAGGCAAACTCAGCTGTTGTGTTATTCTCCATAAGTAACTCAGCTGGTGGGTCCGAGGCAACTGTTAAAGCCTTTGGATGGTGACAGTGATTCAAAAAGTAGAAAAGAAAGAAAAAAAAGCATGTTCACAACAAATATATACTCTAGTCTAACCTTTTAGTGTATCAGCAGAGGTTTAATGCATGTGCCATTACCTTTGTCCCATGATTTCAGAGAGAGGGGATAATTGACTTAATGGAGTGCAGCTAATGGATAGTTTATCAGCCAGAACACACACTACACACATGCCATCTTCAAAGTAGACAGTCTTAGCAACCAATTCAGTAATGAGCATTTCTAGTGTTCTAAAAGGAAGGCCACACAAATATGTTGAATGTTAAAAGTACAGTCAATCATTTTGGGGGGATTATTTAGTAGAATAAAAAAGAATATTGTATAAATATACATTGATTAGTGTGTAATTACATCTTCCACAAGTATTAATCAATTAAAAATAGATAGGCATGGACACCTGTTTGTGAAAGCCAAAGTCACTTGCATCTTAATGAAATGTCATCCACTTCACCTTGAGCCTTATTTCCTAAAATGAAGTTAGAGCTCTAGGAAAGTTTTTTCCCAGTTAATTTTTGTCAGCAGATTAGATGTCTCCAGATAGATGACAACATACTGACCAGCATAACCACTGGTTAGAAGCTAACATTATGCCAGCTAATGTTAGGCTTGAGCATCCTAAAAGTCATACTTTACTTCTGCTAAATAGCTTAATTATATTTTACATCATATGAGAATTTATTAACTATGTGTCAGAGTCCAACAATGTTAGATCCACTTTAATGAAAGTTTCACTCACACCATCTAAAAGCAGTTAGCGGTTAACAAAGGCTAACAGCAGCCAATAGCAGCCAACAGTAATGTCCTAAACAGCCCACCTTAATATTCTCTCATCAGACAGAGGTGAATTTCTCTGACTCACTGACTCATATCAGACTCATGTCACAAAGTTTTACATCTCTACAGTTAAATGGATGTTAAAGCTACATATAGATAGCTGAGTTAAACAATAGACTGACAGCCTACCAAAATAGCAAAAGACTCTGGGGCAGAAGCGGGAGTCACGTTGCCTACTTACTACACTCACTACAGATGAACAGCAGCCAGAGTCTTTGCGATCACTCTGTGGTAACAATTCAAAATACCACAAAATATTTAATTGACACACATAGTATTATTCCTGATTTATTGCTAAGTGCTGATATTATTGAAATATGGTAAAATATAGTGGGTGCAAAAATGTCATTTTACATAAACAGCATTAGAAACGTCACACAGCCATGGATGCTAAGGGGCACAGTCTAAATGTAATGTTTTTAATCTCTTTTGCCTGACTAAAACATGTTTGTCCTACAGTGACCACCACTTCTAGGATTATGCATTTTACTTGGGAGGGGTAGGGTAATAAGGAAATTCATTTGACTACAATCTGCAATCTCCTGGCATCTACCAATGAGATTTTACACACTGTAACTTTAAAGTCAAAATTAGCTTTTTGATTTAAAAGTTAAGCCAAATATGCTTGCATTCTTTTTATTGGCCAGCAGGGGGCAACTCCCTTGGTTGTCCTCAGTAGAGTCATAAATCAAGGCTTTGCTCACTGACACAAGTCTTTAACCAGTGTTCATGACGCATGGTTCCAAATCACCAAGAACACTGTGTCGAAAGTGTTCACTTTCATGTGTCATAAGAGATCTTCACTAACAGGATGAAGTCAGACTGACTGTGTCCATGTTTAATAAACAGTCTGTGGACTCTTATGGAAACATGAATATTTCTCTCTTACTAACACCTCTTCAATGACTGTCATCCCCTACTGTGGTGATTACAGAATAGTCAAAATTTTAATTAATATTCCCATTTAGTAGCACAATATAAACCAGAATAAAATGAACTTTGAACATGTGGGAAAAGCATACGCTGCAGATTTAAAGGACAAGGCAAAAAAAAAAATCACAAAATTAGCATCATTTAAAAAGCAGACAAAAACACATGAAATGAGGTTGAACTGTGTATTTTCTGGCAGACATTCTACAATTTGAGGTAACTTTTTCTGCATGCCTTTTGTTCCACAACAATTTTCAGCACTAGCAATTGTGGTGAAGCCTGATATTCTGCTTGGCAAGATATGCCTTCATTTTGAGGACACCTATGGGTGTACCCTTGCCCACAACCCATTTTGAGTAAACACTTGGCAATTAAAAGGTGGTTTGGGGACACATATACAATAAAATAAAATAAAAAAAAAAGCTATGTCTATACAGCCAACAAAAAGAAGCATGTTTGTGCGTCACAACTGGAAACTCGTTGAAAGACTCCAGTTTTTAAGTCTGGAAACTCTGAGTCAGAAACACCAGAAAACACTTAGCAAGACGTTGATCCAACATGAACCTTTTGATGTTCAACTTAACATTCAAATGCATCATAAAGATTTATAAAGCAAAAGACCGCATGTTAATTTTATTTATCGTTATGTTCTGAGTAAAACAAATAACGGTATCATTTACAATAAACTATATAATAGAAAAGTTATATTTGCATAAATTATTTTACAATACACAGATTTAAATCCAAGTACCAGTACATCTAAGATACTGATGACTACTAGAGTTTGTAATATATGAATCCAGCCATATTACACACTGGTGAGTTGTTACAATATATAAAATATGTCTTCATTTTTTTTCCAGTTCAAGTTAAATGACAGTGTTTTGCATTTGGTAGTAATCCGTAATTCAGCCACCTTTTCAAAAGGCAACGGTGAGACATCATCAGCTAACATACTACAGAAAAAGTTTGTTAAAAAGTTTCTTAACAATGTATGATTAAGTCTGATTATTACACAGCTACATCCATTGCGATTTCATGAACTTCATTTGATTTTACATTTCATTTAAACCATTTAAACCAAGACAATATTATTAAATGACTGCCCACTATCCTTCTGTGCTTTTGTGTGCAAAAAGGAATTTGCATACAGTGTTTTACACAGAAGTTTTCAATGTAGAGGACAAGTTTGAACGTGTGGACTCAGATGTCTTTTTCCTCCGGTAGCCCCACTGCTGGAAGAGTTCCCGGACTTTTTTCCGGAAGTTCTTTCCTACAATAACGTATAGGATCGGGTTAAGAATGCTGTTCAAGAAGGCTAAGTAGGTGAAGATCTGGAGGCTGATGTCCACAGCATTTTCAAAGTGACAGCCTTCCAGTATCCCACCTCGTAAAAGCACATCCACTATGGTGATTATATGGAATGGCACCCAGCATATTAGGAAGGCCACAAGGACTGCCAGGACCAAAATGGTGGCCTTTCGTTCCGTGTTTTCAGCATTGAACCTCTCAATTGCTTGCAATTTCAAAGCCTGAATAATATTAAAAGTGCAAAAGGAGATAATTGAAATGGGAATAATGAAGCTAAAAATGATCAATATCCCATCACAGAGAACGTGTACGTTGTGACTTGGATAGTTCAGATAGCACACAGTACCATACTCAGGGAAATATCCCACTTCCCTGAAGATGAACACGGGTATACTCAGAAGCAAGCCAAAACACCATGTCAGCAGGCACCCTAGTTTAGCATATTTTGGACTACGCATCCTTCCATGTGACATCGCATGTACCAGTGCCACATAGCGATCGATGCTAACCAGAACAAGGAAGTATATGCTGCAGTAGGCATTGATCTTAATTCCCACATTGATAACTTTGCACATGAAATGACCAAAAGGCCATTTAAAATCATTGAGAATGTTGACGGCCCAGAAGGGCAAAGAGGACGTCAGGACTAGGTCAGCAGCAGCCAAGTTGCTCAAATAGATTTCAGCTATGGTGCACGCCTTCTTGTGGAAGTAGAAGACAATCAGGATGAACATGTTAAGCATAATTCCCAGCACGGAAATGAGCAGAATATACACTGGTTGGTGTGCAGTGAGCCACTCCCAGACTTCATGATCCGGACAATAAGTGTCATTGGTGTTGTTATTGTTTCCATATGATATGGTGGTGCTGTAGTCTGGGATGCTGTAAAGACAAAATGAGACATGAAATAAATAGGCGGTTAAACATCAACAGTACATTAGGTTCTTACCTTGAGTTTATGTAAAATACCATACGATAAATATGTAGCTTTAGCCAGCACTCAGCTGGCTATTGTCTCTGCAAACCCAACAGTTGCCCTGCTACTTACAATATTTACAATACAGAGATGTTGTTCTCCTTATCTTATTCTCAGAAAAGAAGTAAGTAAGTATATTAATGAACAGATGTCCTAACTGTGCATCCATTGTGTTCTGTTTGCCATTCTTTCTCTGTCTACCAGGTTCAGTTTTCCAGCTGGCTGATTGCTGAAGAAATGTCCACCCACTGACTTAACCTTTATGTTTCAACAAGAGCAGAGCTAAACGTGAAGGCCTGTAACAAATGTGTTGAAGAGATTTCTGCTTGTGGCGCAAGGTACTTTGCAGCTATGAACCTTTGTACTGAACCAAAGGATAAGCTTAAAACATAAAGACATAGTTGAGCAATAAGGGTGTTTGCACATCTGCATCAAGCTGACCAGCAGTAGAGTTTGGAGGTGCTAATGATAATCCCAATAAAAACAAACTTTTTCCATCTCTACATGCATGTAAATGAAATGAGTAATGTCCCCATTGCAGCTGTCAGTTTCACTCAAAAATGATATCAGCTTATCAGAGACTGAATCACCTCGTTCCACTAATGAGCATCAGGCATAGCATAATGTCGTTTATGCTTCTGCTTAATTCCAGATCATGTTACCCAATTGGGAATCTGTTCTTTCAAATCATACTGTATGTACCCCACGCTTACATCCACGTGTTTGAATGTTTAAGCTCTCAGCTGCCATTCAAAAGAC
>VOQK01025807.1:9412-20778 GCA_015052645.1 Benitochromis conjunctus | reverse complement strand
GCCCCAAATTTTTTCCCCCCCCCCCCCCCCAAAAAAAAAAATCCCAATTTATGGTTTGCTGGTTTGCTTGGATACTCTTTGCTGTGAAGTTGTGATGGCGTAATAGAGCACTCCTCAGTTCAGTCGGGTTCAGTCTGGAGCTGGAAATGATTGTCACCGACAAATCAAGAGTGTGTCAGAGTGCTTTTGTGTGAATGGAAGTTAGAAAGTGGCTTTCCATTGAAATCTGAATATAGTGCACTTTGTATGCGGCTGCTGTTAGTCTCCAGGATGTGTCCTCTGTGACTCTAAAAATGTGTTCGTATGAACGCCTCTCTCCAAAAGACAACAAAGAGAACAGATAAGATGGGGCGGGAGGGAGAAAGCTGGAAGCTCAAGGAAAACACGGCAGTCCCTTTATCAGGGCGAAGACAAAGTAAGGCACATGGTAGGGATCAAGGTCGCAGCTCAATATATAAGAAATACCCATGGATTACAAGTCCCAAGTAGAAGGTCAAAAGAAAATGAAATGAAAGATTGCTTCTCAAATATAAGAAGAAAAAAAAAGAGAAAAGACACGACTCTAACAACACTGTGTTGTTTGGACGGTTTAGCGGGATGGATTTTGTCCCAATTTTTCTTTGTTTAAAGAAGGCTTCTGTTTACGTTCCTCTAGAAAAGCAATAAAGCCACTTTTGCCCCGTGTTCCAGCGGCGTCACTTATATCAACACGGTTGTGGGGAAATGCTGAACTCGTTCCTCCTCCTGGATTTAATAATAGAGACGTGGGTTATGTTGAGTATTTTTGTTTGTCGAGTGCTTGTTTAGCACTTCCTTGTTCCTTCCTAACTGTTGCTGTATTCACGCCCTCCAAATTACACCAAGGATAGCTGTGAGGCTCTCTTCTCATTTTCCGCAGTTAACAAGCACTCTGTTTATATATGATTATAGTTCTCTGCTTGTTTATTCTCCCTCTCCTTTTTTTTTTTTTTAAATTACTTTGCTGGTTTAGTTCAAGGTACAAAATGCACTTAAGGTATCAGTTCAGCTCATTTGTTTTTGTTTTTGTTCTTTTTATTTTTTGCCATTGAGAAGTATTTCTGGCCTTTTAACTCTTTGCTGCTGTCAGAGCTGTGCTTGTCCCGCGTCTAATATTTTGACTCTTCTTCTGGGTTTTTGCTCCCCAGCGCTGCCAATCATGCAGGTGACAATCGAAATAACCAGGCAGCAGGTGGAGAAGATCTTCGGACTTGATGAGTACTGGTGTCAGTGTGTCGCCTGGAGCACCACCGGAACCCAGAAGAGCCAGAAAGCATACATCAGGATTGCTTGTGAGTGCACTTTAAAATGAGCACTGCATCATTACAAATCCAAAGCCTGCTGCCTAACAAGGTGCTTGTGTATTGCATGTCGGCATGTAATAAGAGAATATTGTGTTTTCACCTTGGGTGGTTGGGAGGGGGAGACTAACTTTCATTTAACAATTAGCCCAGAGAACATTATGATCTGTTGCACCACAGTGCACTACTGTGATTACAATTTAGTTAAATCATCTTCCTGTGATGATACTTGTGAGAAGAAAACATCCAACCCTGGCAGGAAGAACCCGAGAATAATGTCTCTGCTCGAGGAAGGTCTTAAAAAAGAAAAGAGTGTAACTCTAAATTTGAGTATTCATGAGCATATTTTCTGCTGGATACAGTATATCAGAAATGATCCCTATGAAAGTAACTGAAATAAAAACAGATTTGAAATTTATTGCTGTGCAGCAATCATAAATCTGTCTGGGGAACGCAGACACATCCCTCGCCGCAGCCTCAAAAGCTTTATTAGAAGAAGCCATTTTACATTTGAGTATTTTAAAACATTCCGCCTATTAATTCCCACATAAATATGTATTATTCCAGACAGAGCCAAACACGGCACCGTCTCCAAACCACCAGACGTTTTGAAAACACACATTCATTATCCATCCGTGTGTGAGAGCTCCGCAAAGTCAGTTAGATGTAAGATAAGGACACGCACATGCTTGAATAACGATGCGTAACCAGGCGATCGCAGCGGCGATGTTCCCACGCACGCGCGTATTCGCTCGCGTACGTTCGAGCCTTCCGACACTGTTACATCTCGAGTCTCCTCCAGTCCAAATTTATCAGCTTTAATTAAATCGAATGTCGTCAGTTTCTCCCTGCCTGTCTTAATGTTTTCTCTCAGTGTGATTGGTCGGGACAGGCTCAACATCTGTTTAAAGGAATTCTCACAGCCGCGCCCTCAGCCTCTTACACAATAACACATTGCTTCGCTCCGAGTGGAAACCCGGGGTGAACACATCAAATTTGTGCCAGTCCCGCCAGCTATCGGCGGCCTGTCTGGCTCATCTGATACAAATGGATCTACATTTATTTCCCCCGCAAGAAATGAGTGTTCCCAGTTTTTACCTGTGTAATTCACAGCTGGGGCTTACAGACAAATATATACTAGGACTTTGTGCAACAGTAAGTATTCAATGAGACGTAATGTGAAGCCCCATGCAGTCAGCCAGGCTTGCAGGAGCTCTTGTCCAGGCGCCTCGGGGCTTTGTTTTCGTGTGGCTGCTCCAAGCCGTCATACAGATGGAAGCTGGAGGCTGGCGGATGCCGGGGAGAGGAGAGTGGGTGGGAGTGAGGGGTAATGCAATTGCTTTTGCTTGATGCCGGGCCCCTCTGGCAGCAGACAAGCATCTCTGAACCAGCCAGGCAGCCTGTAATAAGCAACATGGTTGGTGCCACCGATCCCAGTGTGGCTTAGGGGCCAACTAGAGTGCAACATGCTCGGCGAGGCCACTGGCGGACATTTCAAGAGCTGCAAATTTAGACACATCACCAGGCCAAGTTATTTGCAGAGAGAAGTGTTTCTTTCAAATCTTTGCAAGCTTTCACATCCTAATTGGTTCTGTTTCTCTACTTTTTTTTTTCTTTTTTTTTTTTTCCTGTAAGACCTGAGAAAGAACTTTGAGGAGGAGCCGCAGGGTAAAGAGGTGGCATTGGACCAGGAGGTGTTGCTGCGCTGCCATCCCCCCGAGGGAGTGCCACAAGCCGAGGTGAGACACGGATATGGGAGATATTTATAGGCCTGATTCTACCATCCATTTACCCTTTCCTCACCGAGGGGACAAAGACCGCAGAGTAGCTCAAGATCAGCTCCCTGGCATATCCCCCCATTCCACCAGGGGAACAGACAACCCTGTTCGGATAAATTACACCTCTAATTATTTGCCCTTATTGATTTATTATCTCTCTTACATCTCTGGGAAGCTGTATATCACGTCGTCTCGTCACATCACTCAGCATTGGCTTGGAGGCTTCACTCCCCATTTGGCATCTCTAAAGGCCTATGCATAATTAATGGATCTATTTGCCTCACTCTTTCCTTATCTCATTCGGTGTATCTCTCCCGCCTCTCCATGCACTGTTTCTCTCGTACACTCCTCTTGTTCTGCTCAAGTCACACTCGCTCTCTCGCTGTGTTTCGCCGTGCCGTGCCTGTGTTTAGAGGACCAGACTGGGGCCAGCTGTTTCACCTCATTCGCTGCATCCTCCCGGTCCCAGATAGGCACTAACTGCTCTAATAACAGCACAAGAGGAGCTCAGGCCAGCCGCTCAGAAAGCCCAGAGACCAGAAACGGCGGACTAGCCAATCGCAGATCGACAGCGTAGGGACAGTTTGCAGAGAAATAGGAAGGAAGGTGCCAGCCGCAGTTCAACAGAAAAGAACATCAGAGTAGAAGTCACGACGGGGAGAAAACGGGGATGGTGCACCAGAGGAAGAAGGCCCAATTATATGCGGTATCACAACTGGCAGTAATACCAACAACAATGCCGGCGCACTGTTGCTCCTCTCGAGACAGAACAAGGTCAAGTGAGAGCAAGAAAACAAGCGAGCCAATCTGAGAGAACACCAAAAAAAGAAATAACATCAGTTTTGGCTTCTTGCAAGAGGGCACGGAAACTTACACAAAGCACGATCAGTCGTGTTCGCAGCTACAGAGACGTCCAGCAGCTACAAAATAAAAGCTGTAATCTTCCGCCACAAGAAGCGAATAAATATTCAAATCAGTAGGGCGTTAAATAAATTGTATCTCAGTACCACACCAGGCTGCGTCTGGTCATTTTTTGTCTGTGTGATTGCATCAGAAAAGAAGTACCTCGCTGCTTCTCCCCCCCCCACCCCTTACGTTGACGTAGAAGTCTCTCATCCACATCATGTCTGGCCACTGTCGAGCTGTATGGGGTGGAGGGGGGCGGGCGGTGGTGGCGAGCTGCTGTCTGTCGAGTTGCAGTGAATTTTGACCGCTGAAATCTGTTTTCAGGTGGAGTGGCAGAGAAACGAGGATGTGATCGACCCAGCGAGTGACCCCAATTTTGTCATCACGCCCGACCATAATCTCGTCATCAAAAAAGCCCGGCTGGCCGACACTGGCAACTACACGTGCGTGGCCAAAAACATCGTCGCTCGCCGCAAAAGCACCTCTGCCGCGATCCTTGTCTATGGTAGGTGACGACTTCTTTCAGCAGATGTCAAAACTGTGCACAGAGACTAGCGCACTAGTGCCGGGCTCGATTGAGCTTCCAAATATACAAACGCAGAAACGGCTCGGATGAATCCTTTTAAGCTTGCACGCCGCTTCTCTTGTCCCACATTTCCACATTAACCTTTGCATGCTGCTGCACAGAAGATGTGTGGGCGCAAGTCTCCCGTCAGCTCTTCATACTATTACATTCAGAGTTTACAGTGTAGTTTTTTTTATTATTACACTGTGTTTCACGTATTTGACATATGGTGACAAATTGCATACGTCAGCTCTGTTTTTCAGCAGGGGAAAGAATTACACTTTCATAAATCACTACATAAAGAGAGAGTGGTGTATCTGCACATTAATTACCACAACTTAAAATGTTACTGGCAGCCATTCTGCCAAAGCTGGCAGTCTCTGATGTCGAGGCTGCCATCTTCCTCCTCCTCTGTAGTGGATCCAGTATGAGAAGAGAAATTGAATTAACAGCAAACTGTAAATAATGACTTGGCTTGATAAGCAGACTGGCCTTTATTAAAATGCAGAGAAACAGCATATTTTCTATCACAGAGGGTTCCACGGCTACTGGCACTACAAAAGTTTTGAATATATTACAGCCTGGCGTAATTCTCAGCTCCACGCGAACAGAAGATGGAAATCACGGGGGAACGATTGATGAAAACAACATTGAGAATAATAAATGGATAATGTGACACAATGCCTGACACGGGGTGTGTTTTTTGTTTTTTTTATTTTAGTTAAGGCTGCCAGAGAAAGATGATACTGTGATGTGCTGTAGGGGCAGAGCAGCAGTTCTTGTTTATTATCTGACACATGAGCCCAAAAAACACAGTGCATGCCACAAATAAGAAGCACTACCTGTTCAACTTTTTGCATTTTATTTGTTTCTCTATATTTTAATATTTCTTGTTTTTTGATTTCTGTGTAATATTTTAATTGGAAGTTATTTAGATTAAGTTTACAAATCCGTTCCTCAAAATGGGCAACTTGGGATGTTATTAAAGCCTTTGAACTTCCTGTTTGATCATTCAACCAAAAAGTGAAATGTGCCAAACATGGTAACGGCTCCTTTATGTTCACGAGAGGTGCCATCGCAGTTCAAATAAAGAAATATCAAAAATAAAAGGCAGTAAATAAATAAATACTTCTAAATTAGGTAGTGAAAGAAAGGTGTTGATGACAATAATAATCACTAAACATAATCCACTGACTCATAATAATGCAAAATGAGGACTCCATTCAGTCCTGTGAAAAACTAAGTAAACCCTTAATGCTGTTATAGGATAATTAGCAGCCAGGTGCTGCTAATGAAATGCACTTAATTAAATGACCATCAGCAGGTGTGAGCGCCTCGATAAAAGCAGAACCTCTGACAGTTTGCTGGTCTGGAAACATGCAGGTGTGTTAACACAAAGTCTTACCAGAAGTGGACGTCCCAACAAATTCAGCCCGAGGTCAGATTGTGTAATGAGAAGAGAGAGAAACTTTTTTTTTTTTAATTCAAGAGCTACATATCAGATTGTACAGTCGGTACAATTAAAGAAAGACTGAAGAAATATGGCTTGTTTGGAGGGTCATAAAAGTGAAAAACATGGCAGCACGACCAAACAAACCACAAGACCTCTGCGACAATGATCTTTAGATCAAAGGTGTTTGGTCATAGTGCACAACACCACATTTAGTGAAACGCAAACACAGAACATCAGCACAAATACCTCATACCAGCTGTTGAGCACGGTAGTGGAGGGGTAATGATTTGGCCTTGTTTTGCAGCCACAGGACCTGAAACCTGTGTAGTCATTGATTCAACCATGAACTCTGCTGTGTACCAGAGTGTTCTAGAGTCAAATGTGAGGCCATCTGTCTGACAGTTAAAGCTTGGCCCCAAACTGACTCTAGAACACTTTGGTATACAGAGACTTAATTGCCGACTCAATGACTGCAAGGTGCCCAGGTCGTGTTCCTGCAAAACAAGGCCAAATCATCACCCCTCCATGTCTCTACTTGACAGCTGGTATGAGGTGTTCATCCTGATATTCTGTGTTTGGTTTTCTCCAGACATGGTGCTGTGCATTATTGCCAAACATCTCACCTGTCCAAAGAACATTTATCCACAAGTCTTGTGATTTGTTCAGATGCAAATTTGCAAACCTATGCTGTGTTGCCAGAACAGGGCAGGCTTTTCTCCTGGCAACCCTCCCAATCGAGCCATGTTTGTTCAGTCTTTTTCTACTTGTACTGTCATGAACTTTAACATTTAATATGCTAAGTGAGGCCTATAGAGTCAGAGGTGTAGCTTTTGAGTTATTAGCAATTTTCATGAACAGTGCACAGTATGTTTTTGCTAGGATGTCCACTCCTGGAAAGACTGGCAACACTTAAATGTTTTCCACTTGTGAATAATCTTTCTCACTGTAGAATGCTGGACTTCAAATTGTTTGCAATTGGCCTTATAACCCTTCCTAGACTGATGGGCAGCAACAATTGCTTCGCTGAGATAATTGCTGATGTCTTTCCTCCTTGGCATTGTGTTAGTAGACAATTGAATGCTCCAGACCAGCAAACTGCCAAAACTTCTGTATTTATAGAGATGGTCATACTTGCTAATGATCAATTAATGAAGTGCATTTGATTAGCAGCACTTGCCTCTACTTACCCTCTTAGTTCCTGTGGAGACTGTAAGGGTGTACTTAGAGTTCTGTGAAAACCTTCTTTTTCAAATGGCTGTTGTGGGTGTGGATACCTGTCTCCCTGTGTTAGTCTTGTGATGGCTTGGCAGTCCGTCCAGTGGTGTATCTCAACTCTTACCAAATTTTATCTGGAATAGGCTCCAGATAGTGGTAGAGAAAATAGACTGTTGAGGTTTATACCTATAGCATCGGCTAAAGACTTGATTGGGATTGAAATATTTAGTTTAGTTATGTAGTCCAACCTCTGTAGTCCTCAGTGTTATGGCAATAGAAACCCAGTCTCGCAGATGGTAAAAAAAACAAGACAACTGCTACCGATTTAAGTCCATTTTCAAAGCAGTTCTGCTTTTTTTTTTTGTTTCGATTTACTCTGTTTAATTAACTTTGATCACATATGCAGACTCGCTGATGTCGATTGAAGTCATTTCTTGGCTTTTTCATGTAGGCTGTACTAAAATTTGTTAGATCACAGTGACAGTTTTTATAGTGGTGAGAGCAGCGTCCTTGTAGTTTCTTCTTTTCATTGTGGATAAAAAAAACATCTATAGACACTTTAAACAACTTTTGCAACATGTTTGCATCGTGATCTGTGAAAATACGTGTTGTTTCTTCAAAATATGCATACTTCTGTCAGGGTCCTCTAAGGGTATGGCGTAGCCCATTAGCTGTATTGAGATGCGAATTGTGTAGTTTAACGAAAACATGCATTCCCCTGGACCAAAGCATATTTCTTACTTTGAAAATGGGAGTACCTGAAAAGGAATGTGATGTCCTCTTATGGCCAACCTCAAAAAGCGAAATGTAGAAAATTCCTCTGCCCAGAAACCACAAAGACATGAAAGTGCCTTTCAAGTTTATATTTTCGAACCCCTCTTGACCAAGGATCTTTGCCTGCAAGTCTGGGACAGATCACATATTTCTTTTTTTTTTTGGTACTAAGAAATAGTTTGAGGACAGAAGAAAAAGTATGTATTCCAGAGAGGCGACATAAATAGGGTGTCTTTGGGGAAACTCCTGACGCTCCAGGGAAAAGGTGTCATCATGCAGTTTTTTTTTCAGAGGCCTTATGTGACACCCTCCTACTCTAGGGATCTGAGCTAGATAGCAAAATTTAAGTTCATAGTTGATTTTTTTCCAGTAAAGTAAGTGATCATATCATTATGAAAATTACCATATGTGAAAG
Organism: Benitochromis conjunctus; assembly: GCA_015052645.1. Classification (NCBI taxonomy): domain Eukaryota; kingdom Metazoa; phylum Chordata; class Actinopteri; order Cichliformes; family Cichlidae; genus Benitochromis; species Benitochromis conjunctus. Next base: position 12,353 of record VOQK01025807.1, on the reverse strand, counting down.
CTGCTAGCTGAAGCTGCAAGCCAGAAGATGATTTTTAATCCTGCAAAGCCCTGTTAGAGGAAAAAGCATGTGTGAAATAGGACTTTCCGTAGTACCTTATACTTGATAAAGGAGAAGAATGTGATTTAGACTGTTCAAAAAGATTAAAGCTTTCCTGCTTTATTCATTGTCAAAAAAAGAAGTAAATTCTCACATTTGATCTCACACAAAATAGTAAATGTAAACAATATAACCTTACTTCATCTCCTAGGTTCATCATGAAAGACAGAGAGTGCGTATCAGTGCAGACAGCTGAGATGATTATTAGTTGGCCAGTGAGTGATTTGTTGTCACTGGGGAGCCAGAGGACACACAGAGAGCATCATTCACTGGAAGGACTGTAAACTACAGATATTATCAGATGATTGTAGACATAATTCTCTTTCCACAGTGGATACAAACCACAACATTAAAACCACCTGCCTACAACTGTTCTTACACGGGATGGACACAGGACATTTGGGGGCAGTCCACGTGGTGTCTGGCATGCGCAGTGGGCCCTTGGGGTCTCCTAGGTTATAAGATGGGGCCATGTTGGGCCTTATGTAAATATTTTCCATCTGACGACTGTTGATAATTGCATGGTGGGGTGTTCCATAAACGCAGTCCAACCTGTACTTTGTGGCGCTTGTTAGATCAGAAATGAAAAGTGAACAGAGATGTCTGCGCTGGGTATTTGTTCACAGTACTCGCTATGAACCATACAATTCCAGGTCTTTATAGTATTATATATGCTAGCTTTGCTTGATGAGAATTTTCATGAGGGTCTGTGTACAGCTGTCAACTTTAAAGCCTAGATTATACTCCGTTGCAGAAACAGGAGAGTTGGGGAGACCCGACGGCTGAGTAGCAATTGTAGTCATTCCTGTTTTATTTTGACATCTGCCTTAAGTCTGCTGTCTGGGGAGCATCCAAAGTTTGCGAATTGTAATGTAAATTCTCTCCAGACAAGTTGGCATGATCACAAAAAAATAGGCAGGCACGCAGGCATCAAGTGTTCCTCGCGCTCACCGTCTTATGATGAAATTTAAGTCACTGGGACATTTGAACTGACTCCAATGGACTCCCGGATGTAGAAAGTATAATCTGTGTTTAACTGAACTGTTAACAATTTGTACTTTGTAAGTTAAATATTCAAACAATGTAATTTCCAAGCAGTGAAACCACTAAATTAGCAAAAATAATGCCTAACAAACTCAAACACAAAAATTGTCCCCAAAAAACAACTAGTGAGGGACTCACCTGATATGTGTTCAGTCATCTCTCCCATCGATAATGGCGCGGATGCTGTTCCTGAGTGGTATGCACATTGAGGTTCTTATCCTGCTGAGGGAGGTCATGCTTAGCCTGTCACTGTGTACACTCACCCGATACTTTATTAGACACAACTATTTAAGTGCTCATTAACTCATATATCTAATAAGCCAATCACATGGCAGCAACTCAGTGTATTTAGGGATGTAGACACGATCAAGGCAACCTACTCTTGTTAAAACCGAATGTAAAATGAGGACGGAAGGTGATTTTAAGTGATTGAACTGACGTGGTTGTTGGTGCCAGAAAGGCTGGTATGAGTATTTCAGTAACTGCTGATTGTCCAAAAAAAAGAAAAAATGTACTCTTCTTTGATGCTAAAATAAACAGTAGACAACTCTGAGGTTCCACTCCTGTCTTTTAAGAGCTGGATGCTGAGATTTCAAACCACACCAGCTCTCCATTATTTGTTGTAAACAACATGAAAACATGGATCTATCCTGCCCCATGTCAATAGTTCAGGCTGATGATGGTGGTGTAACAGTATGGGGGATCTTTTCTTGGCACTCGTTGGCCACCTTTATACCAGCTGAGCATCATTTAAACAGCACAGCATACCTAAGTATTGTTGCTGACCATGTCCATCCCTCTGTGATCACAGTGTACCCATCTTATGATGGCTGCTTGGATATCACAAAGCCCAAATAAGCTCAAACTCATATGGCCTGCAGTTACCCCATCTCAATCCATTAGAGGACCTTTGTGATATGGTGGAACGAGAGATTCACAACATGCATGTGCAGCTGACAGATCACCAGCAACTGTGTGATGTATCATGTCAATGAGGGTAAAAGGCAGTCCTACACGATACTCATAGGATATACCTAATAAAGTGGTCCATGAGTGTATATGTGTGTGATATAAAGTACTCAGTCACTCAAGATTTCCAAGGAAACACCCTCCTAACCACAAAACAAACCTCTGAATCCTCCCGTCACTCCTGTCCTATACATGTAGTGAATCTACCAACCAAATACTGAGTCCTTTAGAAACACCCCACACAGCAGCGATGAGAAGTGTTCATTTTATAGCTACGCTTATCTAGCTTGATATATCACTGCATAGCTCCTATTTGCTATTTCAGCACTTGAGGGAAAGTAGTCATAACAAGTAAAATATAATATGGTATATGTTTCTTGCTCATCACATAATCTTCCTTGTGAGGTGTATTTTCTCCACTGAAACATAACTGCAAGCTTCCCAAAGGAACTATCCATCTGAACACACATTTCTTCCCTTTGGATAAGCGAGCCTGAGCTGGGCAGATTAGCAGCTGATAAATTACCTAAATTACTGTATATTCAGCCACCTGTGGAATTTTATTCATGAAAAAACACAACCATTACACATTTGAATAATGATCCTAAAACCTTGAGACTGCACTTGTGTGTGTGTGTCCATGTGCCTAGAAGGACAACCACACTCCGCCAAGTCCATTTCTCACCTTCATTTTGCTACGTAATTTCTTAAATGAGAACACCATCTGGCATCAATTCCTCTGGAGCGGTAGGTGCTCCCCTTCTGCTCCCACACTGCCACCACTTACTATCCTTCCCTGCTAAAATCTAAATAATTTAATCAAGTCTTG
>VOQK01025806.1:7972-19253 GCA_015052645.1 Benitochromis conjunctus | reverse complement strand
TTGAAAAATGGTTTTTCTAATGACTAATCAGGCTTTTATTATAACAAACTTGCATTAGGAAACACAAGATGCCATCAAACACACATTTGCTGAAACTAGGTCTCTGTATACAAACAGATTTTCATGATGAATCACTGTCAACACTTTTTACCAATTTAATGTTAGATGCAAAAAAAAGGTTCTGCAGTACAGTTTTGGCAAATAGACAAAACACATTCTCAGCTTATGAGGATTGCTAAACATCTAAAGAATTGGCAGTGCTGTTTGCAATTTAAGGGGCATCAGTAGTCTAAATCCAGCAGTAAGGTCATTTACTTGTAGGGAGATTATTACATTAAGATACTTGAATTAAATAGTAGCAAATTGGAGAGAATGACCCTTCCAAGGACATAGTTTGGTCTGAAGAGAGATCAGGTTCCTTCCTTTCCATTGTGTCCAAGTGCTTGCTCACAGGGATAATCTTTTAGTTCTGTGCCTACTACTGAAGGCTCTTTACCTGACAATATAAAACCCTGAAATAAATAACACTGAACTGAATCTAAACCATTTACAAAGAGCACAGTGCAGAAATGTGAATAGAAGAGAGAATGTAACCCTGCTGCTTAGAGTTAAAAACTAATTTCTGAGCAAAGTGGGGGTGGGGGACTCCCAGGGGCCACTGAGAATAGCAGTAATGTCTTATCCCTCCCTCTGTCATCGCATAACCTGCAGCACTGAAGCATGTGAAAATCACAAGATAGCAAACGACGAAAAGGAAAGAGGGCGGTCTCGCAGACCAAATTTAAAAGTTGGTCTTTACGTCCCTCATCAGAGGGCATCGACACTGTGGACGCCACAGAAAACAGAAAGCATTTATAATATAACTGTAGGGTCATCTCCTTCGTGTTCTGTTTTCTTTCACAATTACATTATATCGTTTCCAGTATGATAATGATTGCGCCACTAATTTTATTTCCCCATAATCTCCATGGCGCGACGCATCTGCCTACCTGCAGATGTCAGAGAGCGGAGGAGCTGTCCTTCCAGCACTACGGAGCCTCGGAGCTCAGGAGCTTCTTCAAACGCACACAAGAAGGTGTCTTTGAGAGGCACTGACGTCGTTTTTACATCACCGCATTAACGCCTTTGTCTACCGCCGCCTGCTGGTCCGGATGCGCCTGTGTTCCTCTTTTTCTTCACTTTTCCCTGCCAACAAGACAAAAAAGAAATTTAAACTAAGCAAAACAAGTACTATTATTTTCACATAGTTATATATATATATATTTATATAATACTACATTTTATAAGATGAATTATCCTTCACTTCCTTTGCATGTGAACAGTTATTATTCTTATAGCATGTGAACAGTCTGCAGTGTTTAGGGTCAATGCAGGAAAGAAAGAATTCAGTAGGTGGCAATGTATCCTCAGTTATCTGACCTCCCATGCTGTTAGCGCAGAGGCACATAAGCTAATTTTAGCAGTTTCAACAAAACAAGACAGCTCAGTGCATTTTCTTTCTTTTGTTAACATGACTTACTCTCACAAACACTCCATACTAAAACACATCTTGTTGTGCAGGTGTCATAAAGGCATCAATTTTCAACATCTCACAATATAACAGGAAATTTTTAACTCTATTGGTAAGTCTACATGTTTATCCATGTATCATGTATTGGCCTCTCCCTGTTAAAAAAACTTATCTTTATAATTTTTTCTTTATTTAAAGTACAATTAACTTGAACACTAATACATTTTGCAATGTATGTGTATACCAGGTTAAGTCTGAGAAAGTCTCTAAAGAACTTGCGGACCTCTCCTTTAAGGTGACATAGGATTATTGTTAATATTAAATCCAATCTCATTGAGATTGAGATTTCCTTTTCAAAAGACACCTGTCTGTAAAAACATATACAACAATAGAAACAGGAGATAATATATGTGTTCATAAAGTAATAAAAGCATGTGCAATAGGGAGTGCAGGTAATAAATATAACCTTTGAAATTTTTCCTGTGAAATTAGAATATAGCTTTGTAGTCTTTTGTACCTCATTCCACTTGTAGGAAGCAAAGCATTTAAAACCAATTCTTCCAATTTCATTGTGAACAAGAGGCAAAGCCAACAGTGAAATATCCTGTGACCACAAACTGTAATTAGTGCATTAAAATGTAACAAGGGAGCAGAGATAATTGGGCAACTTTTAAAGATCAGCCACAGTGTTGATCTCTACTAAATGCTAAGGAGGACGGAAATATGAAAACGTTTTTGGGTGGAGGAGGAAACATGCATATAGATTGTATCAGATATACTTTATTTAACAAAAAGTTGAGAAAGTCCTGTGTTCCAGCAAATAAAAATGAAATAAATAGAACGGCATATACCGTCAATAAAGTGGAATGCAGTATATCAAAGCAATTATCTTAGTAGGTAAAAAATAATCTGAAATTAAAATAAACAATTAAAATATTACAACAAACATAATACGCAACATGTTTTATATATAGATAGATAGATAGATAGATAGATAGATAGATAGATAGATAGATAGATAGATAGATATTCTACATTTTTAATAGATGTTTTAATAAAGAATACAAAATAAAGAAATAATAATAAATGTATATTTAAAAGCATTTATTTTTAAAGTAAAATATAAATATTTTTCTGTCTTTAATTGGACTAAAGCATTGTATTATTGTATTTCTGGGATGTAAACTGGAGTAAGTGCATGTAACATTTAAATTTCGGTTTACTGTGCAAGTTAAAATGAAAAATATATATAATTTATTTAACCACATAAATTAACCTAGCTAACTTTAAGGTGGATGCCTGGTAACTGCGAATAAAACGAAAAAAATTTTGGCATTACCATTGCTTGACGGTCCCTCAACGCCTCCAAAGCAGGTGTTTAATTGTTAGACGGCCCCTGAGAAGGTGGGAGTTTCTCTTGTTTCTTGGTGTTAAAGAAAAATCAGCAGCATCTCTATCACCGCCAGACCTCAGCGATAAGGGACTTTTACAAGGTGAGTGAGGTGAATTTTTAAGCCGTGCGTCCCTGTAGTGATAGAAATGCAAACCGGAAGGCTTTATTGCGCTATTAGTGGCGCAATCGTTTTCATCAAGTTACGGAGCTGAGGGAAGGTGGGTGTGCAGGCTGCTGTGAGTGCTGCAGTAAGCGGGGGAACACAGAGTCGATAAAAATGTCTGATTACAGAGAGCTCTGCCTTTTCCTTTATTTATAAAGATCTTAAAGTTCACGGTACAGTGTGGTGGTGGTGGTGTTGTTGTGGCTGGTGAGGACGAGCCTGTCTCTGGCAACGTGTCAGACTACTACACCCAAATCAGGTGCATTATTTCTCCTCTCTATCACACCTATTGTTCCCGATTGTTCCTCGTGGACTCAGCTGCGTGGCACACCTTGAGTGAGCATCGTTGTCCGCAACTTAGGGATCCAATTTTTATTAAAATAAGAAGCCTTTGAGGCTTCCATTCATGCTGCCACGCTCTGTCTGCTGTACCTGCTGTTGTTCAGTCTGACTTCTGTTGGGTTCGCACAGAAAAAAAATGATACCAGTCAACTTCTTGTGACTTGTTGATTCGATGCTTATCCAGCTGCATATGATGTAGGTTTTAGCGCAAGGGTTATCCTGTAAAACAAACATGATTCTTGAGATGCACTGAGGTTTCACAGTAAGTGACTGTGTTATTTCTGTCTTGGGAGGCAGAGTAGTAAACTGACATCTGGTGCCATTTCCACCCGACTGTGCTGAAAGGAGGTGGATGATTTGCTATGGACTTTTGACATTTTAGTGGAATACAATATGTCAAACCATAACGAGAGCTTGGGGGAGAAAAATGAATTTAGGATGGTGATATTCAGATTTTAGCCAAGATATAGAGAGTAATTTTACAGGACTCAATATATGCACATGTCATCACGTTTGATAACGCCAGATAAATGATAGTAATGATGGCAATGTTGTTCATTCGTTAATTAGAGAGGGGCGCTATCCTGTTTCCAGGCTCCCAATTATGCATCTTCTATAAATAGCGGTAGTACGCTTTCAGAGACATCTCAGAAATCTCAAGAAGGGTCGGAATTAATGTCACAGGTTGGAGTAAACAAAGCCTTGTGTTTGTGAAAATGGCATTTTTGAAAATCCGAGATTTCAGAATCACTGCAGATGCTTCAAATGACGGGGAGAAACTATATGTTTTTGCCTCAATGTTTTAAACAAACATATAGCAGGTGATTGTGTGATCTAAGTCATACCTTGACGACAAGACAAGAACGTTGACTAAATTTGCAGCTGATGAACTGCTTCAGTATTAAAATGCTTCATAGTTTCTTACCAGAGTGCTGTAGATTAGTTGCAGGATTTGATCCTGTTCCTTTAAAATTTGCTCCATAAGAGTGCACAGTAAATGTCACACAGGCATTAATATTTTAAAAGGCTCTAAGCTGAAATTGAAAAAAGAGCTTTTAGTAGTGATACGAATATGGTGCACTTGTGTAGCACTGAGCAGGTGCAAAAGGGATGGACAATATTGAGAGGTATGTTAGAGCAAGTCCTAAACCACATTAAGCCTCATGTTCATTTTCTCAACATATTTTGTGTGTTTGGCTGTTTCTTTGTTTTTGTTTCAGCACCACGAACAGGAGGACAGCTCCTGCTGAACCAGTAGACGAGATGAGATTCTTTGCAGTTTTGAGTTTAAAAAGAAGTGAAAAGCATAACATAAGCTAGCAGTTTTGTGCAGATTAATACCATGCATGCAATAATTTGCACAGGTTTTAAATAGTGCAAATGTTAAAAGTACCAAAATCAGGTGGCGTAAATAGCAGACAAATTACGTGATACCTCTTGGTGTGCCACACCAAAACGAAGCACTCATATCTCATGGCCCCTGCAGGATTAAATGTATCCTATCATATTATTGTGATGTTATTGTAGGGTCTTTACCTTACAATATAAAATGCCTTGAGGCAACTGTTATGTTATGATTTGTGCTATATAAATAAAATTGAATATCTATTATTTAAGCAGTCAATATAAAGCCATGGTTAAAAAACAAACAAACAACAACAAAAACAAAGTAGATCCTTATGTATGTCAGGTCATAATAAAAAGAGATGACTGTGTTGATGTGCTGCCGTTAATACAGTAATGAATGGGAGTTACATGCGTATTTGAGTCAGGGATCGGAGAGAAATAGCTCACGTTGCTGACACATTTCACACATTTCTGTGTAGCACCAAACACGGGTCATCCAGTGGACCGTCCCTCTTTCCCTTCTGGTAGGGATGCTGATGATGGTGGTAGTAACGCAGGTTCTCACAGTGAGAAATGCAGTGCAGGTATGTCTTGTGTGCACCAGACATTCACGACTGCACCACATATTTGATGTTTTTCTCAAGTCATCTCTCCAGCCCCACATCCCAGACTGCCAGATGGAAATAAGAATGTCAGAAAACCTTTTGCTGTCCTCTTGACAGACGGTTGAACACAAACAGAATATCAGAACAAAGCAAAGGCTGATGATACCGCAGTTAGCTGCGAAACCTCCATTTGTATTCCACCTGTCATCTAACCACAGCATTTGTTGGCTCGGGCTTTGTTCTTTTGAAGTCTTTGGTAGAAAGTAGGCGCCCTGCTATTTGAGATTCAAGCTGTGAATTTTTACTGCTTTTCCACCGAGGTCTATCACAGTGATGCTGATGCATGCAGCACTGTCACTGGTGTATCGTGCACAGACTTTCACAAAGAAGCGCACTGCCATAAACTTACCATACAATGAGGAGTATCAGATTTTCACAGTCATGCATAAATGTCACACTATCTTTTTATACTTCATACTGACAGTGCCTTTTGTGGGCTAGCATCCATATAAGATAATTCTTTTTAGGCATTCAGAGAGGTCACAGCAGCACAAAAACAGCATCAGATGCTGTAATTTACAAACAATATTTAACCCTTTTTTTTTTTTTCCAATTTCCAGTTATCAGATGAATTTTTATTAATCAAATATTTTGAATGTATCCATTACAGTCTTTTAAATGTGAATATTTTACTTTTTGTGTCATGAACTGCTGGTCACACAATATAATATGTTGTTTCTGAGGACTTATAGAGTATTCAGCCAATTTCCACCATTCCCAGTGGCTTTTTGGCAAACATTAACCCCTGCAGGTATGCTTATTAAAATAATCTGTTTACCTGTAACAAATTAAAGTCCAATGAAGTTGTTTATTTTTGTTTTTCACAGTAATATGTGCATATATTGCACTCAACTTTATTCTCAAGCAGCGTAAAATCTTAAAATAAAGGTTAAAATAAATAGAATGTACATAAATAGTTTGTATTGTGTATAATGCTGATAATTATGCCTTTTTTTGATTAAATCATTTCTGATTGTTTGCCAGTACCCTGACATTTTTTGTGTGTCGGGTAATTAAATGCTACTTTTTAATATAAATATGGTTTAGATACTGACAGAGAGTAGAAGAATTTTCTGGTTGACGTGGAGGTGAAGTTGATATTGATTGGGGCTCAGGTTTTCTCACAGGCCCAGTTTTTGGAACATCTACAGCAGAATTTGCAGTGCAAGAAGCTGTAAGTGGAATCTTCCAGATCCTGCGTGGTGTGCAGAGAAAATGCAACTCAGGGAGGTTCTGCTGGTACTGAATAGGCCAGGTACAGTGTAATCAAGGATTCATATCTTACAGCCAAGTATCACAGATGCCACATTGGTCCTAATGAGGACTGGCCCAGTCCACACAGCAACAGCAAGGCAGACACACAACTACAGTCTCTCGAGGCCTTCTGAGCATGTGCAGCCAGACAGGAAGCAGGTGTTAGGTTTGTTGAGGATAGCCTGCGTGTGCAGTCATCGCTCCAGTCATGCAAAGGCTCATTCAGCCTTCGGAAAGAGGATGGGTGGGGAGGGGACGCCGCGTTAACCGTGATCCCTGAGCAGACACACCTCAGTGATCTGTGCTTGTGTGTGGGATGTGATAAAGAGTAATTTATGAAAAGAGTAATGCCCCCTCCCTTCCCCTCCACTGAGCAGGTGGTGAGCAGATTGCAATAAAACCCTCGCCCCAATCCCCCTCAGCCTCAGGCTGAGTCTGACAAGGGTTGCCCATCCACACATTCACCCTCCACCCAAAACGCCACAGCAGAGGATGTAGCTCCTGCAGAGCTAGGAATAAGATGCACTCGCACATGACATCCCCATCAAAACAGCAACAGTCAACCAATCAGATGCTCCACATAATAATGGAAATGTTTTACACGTGTCCCCACTCACTAGTTGAGAGTGAAGTTAATCAAGAAGCAATGCATGTCTTGCACAGAGACGGTGGACAATCAGAATGTGTTTCGATTGTTCAGGCCGAACTTGCCTTGTATAAATGTAGCTGATAAGCTGAAGAGCTCACGTTACTATGCTCCTGATTTTGTAAATGCACTCTCAACCCCAGGCTTTGCTTTGATAAGAAATTATTAAGCTCTTATTGAGCTTCTGTTGGATTATTTGAGGGATTAACTCTACCACAGCTGCTTTTGGGTGTGTTGGTGGAAAACTACAGGGGGAAAGCTACAGGGGGCATTCTGTTTTACCCCCTGTCTACTACAGAGGTTACACAGAATAATATAAACGGACTCAAGATGTAAAGTCGCACAATTATAAATGCTGCCATGCCCGTCAAATGCCGGTGTGAGGTGGAAAAAATGCATGTACGTTACCGGGAATCATGCAGGTAATGGACGAAAATATAACTGTACAGGCTAAAACCTGAAGTTACGAACATAATTACTGCCATGCTTCATTTGTTTTTGTTTTTTTTTAATTGTTGCACTGATGACATTTTTATTTCTTGTTCATTTTCAGCCGACAATAGGTTGTAGCAGGCATTGATATGATGCAGAAATTGTGGTTCAGTTAATAACTGCAAGGTGCTCAGTCTTCAAAGCTGCTGAATAACCCTAAACTGTAATTTTCCCACCATCACACTTCAAACTTGGCATCGTGTTCTTCTATTGAACAGCTGTCCTTGCTCAGCACCAAATATGAGTCCAGTGAACATTATTCCAAAGCTTATAGTCTTTGACTGAATGTTAATTGCCCCTTGGGGATAAATAAAGTCGTTCTGATTCTGATTCTGATTAGCAAAATGTAGTCTTCGCTGCATTTCAAATAAGCGCAGTCCGTTTTCTTTTTCAAATGTGTGACGCCAACAGTTTTAAGAGTCACCTGCGGATCCTGCGATGAAATTCTGGGATTCTTTATAGAGCAGATTGCTCTTAAGCTGTATTTTTTTTATCATCAGCCTTTCCTAATTTGTTTCATTTTTAGGGCTTGCGTACATCAGAGAATAGTGTTTTGGTCTAGCCTTGCTGGATACCGCAACAGCATATAAATCGTCTCCATAGTAAGATACTAGAGAAGCTGCGTGGACTTGGACTGCTGCAGGAAACAGGCCTCGAGTCATCTGTATCTGATGCCAGTGGCCAAAGAAAAGGGACACTGTAAGCAGTGTACAGAGAAACAGAAGCCAAAGCTTCTCAGCTTGAATGAATTCCCGATAAGTGCTTCGGTCACGGATGTTTGTTTCACTGTCTGTTCTTCAACATGATTGACAGGAGAGCAAACGCATAGATTTTATAAAAGAAAAATATGATCCTCCTTTGAAGTTGCATGAGGGCAGACTGGAGGTTGCACTGACTCCCCATCTCATCTTGAAGTACAAAGTATCTGGTATTACAAAAGAGAAGATTCTGGTTATCATGGTAACCTAAATAGCTCTCTCTACATAACCCTCTTTTAACTTCATAGGTCCAATTTTTTTTTTACAGTTTAGGGTATACATTATATATATTATTATATATATATTATTGTATATATTATTAAACTACAAATTTGATCCATTTTAGCTTTAAGGTTTTCATCAGAGTCAAGTGGCAGTTATCTGTTTAATTTCTTTGTCTATCTCCACTGACTTTATCCCATATATCTCAGCATGAAAGGTAGAAGATCTCCCACTATGTGTTCTCTCATGCAGTTTCATTGGCTTTTTAAAAGTCAAATAAAGAGAGATTCTGTATGCAAAACACTTTTTAAAAACTAGTTAATTAGGGTCTCACCTTTAGAAAACCCTGCAGGGCACGTCTGACAAAAAAGAAAAGTTCATACATATTCTACCAGCTTCGAGCCGTCACAAAAGCAAACGATAAGGGAAATGTCAAATCTGTCCTGTCCGTGCAGGTGCTCCCTTCTCGCGCAGAGAGGGCATACTTTGCAAACACAAACAGAACGGCGGCAGGGGGAAAATGTTTAACAAGGCTGCAGTCTGTGCAGTGAAGAGGAGAAGAGCGTCTCTGAAGTTGTGAATGTTTTATTTATGGCGATTGCAACTTGTACTCGGGGCTATATCATAGTTATTTTGACAGTGAGTTGATTGGGTGCAGAGGTTTGGAAGTCACTAGAAGTTTACATTTTATATATAGTTCATTTCTCAGGAAAAATGGGCCCATCGCTCTCTCGTTCTCTCAGGCAGGTGATATATCTTAATCCAGCTGAATGTTTTACGAAGGAAGGGGAAGTTATACAGAGACTGTCCACCAAATGCTTTATGGTATTTATTAGCCCACAGTGCAGCTGGGAATTAGAATCCAGCCCCTCTGAAGGCAATTTATATGTACAGATTACTGTTTTCCCTGACATGGATTTTATATGATAGCAGCTTCTTATTTCAGCATGACAGATCAGCTGTGAAGAAATATGGTACAGTTATTTAAAGGATAGTAAAAGCTAATAGTGGATGCCAACACTTGGTTTAAATTTTTTTTTTCTTTATCTTGCTTTCACAGCCCAGCATATCCAGTGTCTTTAATATGGCGTTATATGGTGGAAGACAATGTGAGTTTGCTTGGTTCACCTCTTTGGTCCAGTCTGATTTATCTGAATAAAAACACACTATGTGTTTATATAGATATTCATGATACACAGAAAATGGATCCTAATGACTTTGGAAGCCCCCTGTTGTTTTTCTTAGCACCACCTGTTATTTTTGCTTTTGGTGTGATTGTTTAATAGCTATTGATGCCAAATTTGCTTCACACCTTCATGTCCCCGTCAACATGGATTCCACTCACTTAGGTGAACCCACTGACTTCTCCTCTAGTGCCATCGAGAGATCAGCAAGAGTATAATCAAGTATCTTCATGCTAGTCGCTTCCCATCAACCCACACTTGGTTGGACAGGTTTTGCCTTCGGGACTGCTTTAATTCTTCGTGGCAAAGATTCAACAAGGTGCTGGGAACATTGCTCAGAGATTTTGGCCCATATTGATTTGATAGCGTCACACAGTTGCTGCAGATTTGTCAGCACATCCATGATGCAGATCTCCCGTTCCACCACATCAGAAAGGTGCCAAACTGATTTGAGATCTGGTGACTGAGGAGGCCTTTTGAGTGCAGTGAACTCATTGACATATCTTGAAGAAACCAGCTAGGATGATTTGAGCTTTGCAACACAGTGTTTTATAGTGCTGGGAGCAGTCATCAGAAGATGGGTACACTGTGGTCATAATGGATGGAGAGTGTCAGCAGCAATACTCAGGTAGGCTGAGTCTTCCATTGGCCTATTTTGCTGATGTTGTGTGAATTGTAGCCTCAGTTTCCTGTTATTATCCGACAGGAGTGGAGCAGGGTGCTTTGTAGCCCATCTCACTCATGGTTTGTGTTGTGCGTTCAGAGATGCTCTTCTTTCAATTCAATTCAATTCAATTTTATTTATATAGCGCCAAATCACAACAACAGTCGCCTCAAGGCGCTGTTCTGCGTGCATATGTTGTGGATGTTTGAGTTACTGTTACCTTCCTAGTAGCTAAAAGTGGTTTTCTTCTCTGATCGTTCACTTTAACAAGGTATTTTCAACCAGAAAGCTGCAGCTCACTGGCTATTTCTCTTTCTGACCATTATCTGTAAACCCTAGAAATGGCTGTGTGTGAAAATCCTGAGTAGATCAGCAGTCTGAAATAGTCACTGTTACTGGTGCATGTCTGGTGCACAAACCATGTCGCATTCAAAGTCAGTCAAATCATTATTCTTCCATATTCTGATATTATATTCTGAGGTTTTCTTGATAAGCCGATTAGATATTTGCATTAGCAAGCAGTCGAACAAGTGTACCTAATAAAGTTCCAGTGATAGAGTTAGTGCTAATTAGCACATTTTTGCATTGCCACCGTCAGTGAGCTTGTTGCCATGTAAACATGAGCTTTTTGCTTAAAATAC
>VOQK01025803.1:4039-14754 GCA_015052645.1 Benitochromis conjunctus | reverse complement strand
TGAGTTCTTCAACAATGGTTCAGTTCAGTCTGGGCACAGGCTCGCCATCTCCATCCGGAGAGAATCCAGGAATCCATCCAGAATCCAGAATTTCAGTTGATTTATCAACACCAACATAAAAACCTAGCCTGCACAACAATAATGATATTATTGCATACAGCCAGATGAAATCCATTCTCTTATTCCTTCTCACAGCTATAGCTTAATGTTTTTATTTCAATTCTGATATTACCACAGTAATATATTACATGCATGTTTTTTTTTTACCCTTAAAAGGTTCTTGGTTGTACATGAAATTATTTTTAACCATGTAAAACAATAAATGAATTTCTCTCTTTATTTTCTTTTAACTCTCTTAACCATTAAACTATGATTAATATTTATAACCAACTAAATTATTGATTTTTTTTTTTTTATCATCCTTCCAGTTTTCGTAGATCATGAGATGAAACACAACTTATCACTGTATCAGTAACTGAGCTACTGGTGTATAATTGCATAGAATGTACTGGAACTTCCACACAGTTAACCACCAAATATACATTTTACATCAAACAAACATTAAATTTCACCACAAATAGTGCATAAAGAACAAAAGTGCTTCGTTACATCATTTAGAACCAAAATCCAAGTGTGTTAAACCCCCAGTCTAACCAAAAACAGCATTTTCATTGCTTTTAAACAGAAAATAACCACTTGCGAATTATCCTTAGCAAAATGCCAATTTTAGCAAGAGACTAGAATAATTCTTTAGCAAGCATGTGGTCTCAACTCACCAAGATGAGGTATCAGCGCGAACACAGCAAGGTACACAGCCACGCGGCCTCTCTAGCTCGTGCTCCCGTTAGCTTAACACATTACAGTTTTAAAGTTAGCTTTTAGACAGTGCAAAAACTTGTTTATAACACTTTTTTCCTGCATCAAAACTCACCAAAACACCCGATAATTCAGCACAGACCATCCGTAGCCTGTCTCGATTACTTGCAAAGTGTGACACACCAACTAACCCGTAATGGTGGTCCGATGCTTGGAAGGTGGGTCTAATATTGCTTCTAACAACTGAAATTATCCTCACCCATCGCGATCCGTGAAACAGGAAAATAAAGTTAGAGAGAGGATCACACTTCCTCTTTTCAAAATAAAGTTTCTTTCAAAATAAAAGAGTGCAAATGCATTTATACAAATAAAAGGAAGAAAGAAAGAAAATAAAAGCCGTTTTCTCTACTGGGTTACACACACCCCACTTTTCAGTGGTTTATTTGTAAAAAATGTTTGGAATCATGTATGATTTTCATTCCACTTCTCATATGTACTTTGTATTGGTCTTTCACGTGGAAGTTCAAGGGGGCCGAATACTTTTGCAAGCCACTGTATACTCCTAAGAAACTCTTGTCCGAGAGCTTTTGGACAGAATTATGGTACGGTTGTGCAGTGGCAAGTGCAAGTTGCTTCCTGTTGATCAGGTACATACAGAAAATTAAAATAATCTATGGAAGAAGTGTTAAAAATGAAAAATAATATACATAATATAATGTGCGTAATGCCTCTGAACTGTGTTTTTGTCTGTTTTTTGACAGAGTATGAAATTGAGCGGTCTTTCTTCTTGAGGATGAAGTGTGTTCTTGCCAAACGAAATGCAGGGCTGACATGTGGAGGATATAAGGTATGTAAAGCCAATGTATGACAAATCTGCCAACAAGCACAACAAAGTTCAGTGGGTGCGTTTGTTCCTAATTTCTTCCTATCTTGGTTCCTTTGTGACATGAAAATCATTTTCCCTTTTCCTATTGATGATTTTCCAGTCCTTTTTAAGCATGATTTTTTAAAAAACCAAAACCAAAGACCCCCTTCCATTGTAATAGATTTACTGGTTAATTAACGGATGTGGATGTTCATGGTGTTGTAAAAACAGCTTTTAATTTTCAGTAACATTTATTGAACTGTAAAACTGTAGAAAAAATACAGTTCAGTGTATAGATTTAAATTGAGGTGCTATATAAAAGTGCTATTTCAGTACCAGTGTATGTATCATTTTATTAAACCCCTTAAATTTAAGTTGTAATTCTACACTTCAATGATATTCTGATAATTTGAATAATTATATTTTATAAAAAATATTATAAAATGTATATTGTAATAATATACCATATAATTAAAATATTTAAAATATTAAATATTTATTACTACTACTGGTGATGCTACTGTAATAACATGAAATTCACTGTGGTGATGTACAAACCCCCCCAAAAAACAAACCAAAAAAATGTAAGGACCTTAGTGTAACTGATCTGAC
Organism: Benitochromis conjunctus; assembly: GCA_015052645.1. Lineage (NCBI taxonomy): Eukaryota > Metazoa > Chordata > Actinopteri > Cichliformes > Cichlidae > Benitochromis > Benitochromis conjunctus. Next base: position 12,461 of record VOQK01025803.1, on the reverse strand, counting down.
AATGATACCTTATTAAGGCTATGATTTCTTTTTGTATACAATGCAAATAGCTATAAAAATATGAATACTAATAAAATTTCTATACCACTATTGAAGATATATCCAGGTCAAGTATTGCAGCGGCACGGAAGTTTTTTTTTTAATTGTTAAATGAACGCATTTCAGAGATGATTTTTACACTTGAGATACTGTATGTCTGAGAAGTTATCTTAAAAGGGGCACAATCAGTGGATCTGTGGCGTACATATTTCTTGAGCATTGTCACTAGATGCCAGATCTAGTGACAAAAAGAAAAAAAGGAGCCATGTGATCCACATGAAATGCACACAAATTCAAAAACTGCCTTTTACAGTGGAATCTGGGTGACTGTGGTTTGAACATTATGGTTTGTTAAATGATAGTTTAACTGTCATTATGTATTCCTATAAAAGTTTTTTCATAAAGCACTGCTTGGTTAAACACGATGAAGTTTGATTTGGAAAATTCCCAGCTCCTTTTGGAATGTATTGACATTCGTTTCATACTGTTGTTTCCCAGGTTATCCACTGCAGTGGCTACCTGAAAGTGCGTCAGTATATGGTGGACATGGTGCTCTATGAATCATGTTATCAGACTGTGGGCCTGGTAGCAGTTGGACACTCCCTGCCTCCCAGTGGTATCACGGAGATCAAACTCCATAGCAACATGTTCATGTTCCGAGCCAGCCTGGACTTCAAGCTCATCTTTCTGGACATGAGGTAGGCGACATGTTGTATTGAGAAGGTTGGTAGATAAAGGAAAACCATGACATTATGATATTCTGTCACCTGTTAAAACTCATCATCACAATAAATGAGTAACATAAAGATAAATCTAGTAATTAAGGATAAACCCAGGTATAATACATTACACAATTAAAATGATATTCACATTTTGGAATATAAGCTTTAAAAAAGCTGTTTTAAAACATTTTAGGGTGGTTAAATAAACATCATGATTCACTTCAGAATTTCAATGTTCAAATCAGCCCTGACCTGTACTTCTTACCTGTGTGGAGCCAGGGTGGCAGAACTGACAGGCTACGAGCCACAGGACCTGATAGACAAGACTCTTTACCACCACGTTCATGCCTGTGACATTTTCCATCTACGCTATGCTCATCATTTATGTAAGTTTATAAAATTTTCATTGACATTCATGGAGGAGGATGGAGTGACTAATGTGTTAACTTTTTGGAGGAGTTTAAAACATTGTATTTGATTGGTATTTGCATTTATAGCTTGTTTAATGTTCTGTGTATTTACCCTGAGGATGAAAAGTAGTTAAATCTGGTACAATGTTTTTGTGCCTGGTCACTGACAAATAAATAATAATTCTAGATGCTAACTATATTCAAAAGAGCTAAACTAAAGATGATTAAATAGGGAGATCTGACCACTTTATCTCTGTGTTTACTGCAGTGCTGGTGAAGGGTCAGGTCACCACTAAGTATTATCGCTTGCTATCAAAGCACGGAGGTTGGGTGTGGGTGCAGAGTTACGCCACCATTGTCCACAACAGCCGATCATCCAGACCTCACTGTATCGTCAGTGTGAACTACGTCCTCACGTGAGTCAGCAGCCTCTTTCTAAAATGTAAAAACTGCATTAAACAATTCACATTATATACCTGTTTTATTGTACACAGTGACATTGAAAGCAGAGAACTGCTGTTATCTGAAGATCAGAGTCAAGCCACTAAGCCTGGTATAAGTCTCACTTCTTCTCAGGACCACAACCGACAATTCAGAACCAAAGCAGTCAAGATGAAGACCAAACTAAAGGAAGCTCCCTATCTTGAGGTAGGACTTCCATGTGACCTACTAATGATTAATCTTCCAGAGAAATATAGAAATAAATGAAATATTTTATAACTTTTGTATAGCAAAAAATAATATTTCGGTTTCATTACAAACATTAATATTTTAAACTACAAAACTAGGGAAATTGTGTTTGTGTGAGCTACTATACCAATTTTACTTTTAAATCACTTTAAAACAACCAGAAAGGACCAAAGTGGTGTACAGTAGAATAAATATATAAATAATTTAATTATAATATAATTAATTATAAATAATAATAAATATCAGCTATAAAATACACCATCCATCCATCTTCTTTCACTTATCGGGTTGCGGGGGCAGCAGCCTAAACAGAGACGCCCAGACCTCCGTCTCTCCAGCCACCTCCTCCAGCATGTCCTGGGTCTGCCCTGGGGCCTCCTCCCTGTGGGAATCACCCAGGAGGTGCCCAGGAAACATCCTCGTCAGATGCCCAAACCACCTCAAGTGGCTCCTTTTGATGTGGAGGAGCAGCGGCGCTAATCTGAGCCCCTCCCAGATGGCCAAACTCCTCACCCTATCTACAAGGGAGAAGCCAGCCACCCGCCGGCGTTTGTATCCACGATCTCATTCTTTCAGTCACTACCCACAGCTCACAGGTGAGGGTAACGATGTAGCTCGACCGGTGAATTGAGAGCTTCGCTTTTACACTAAGCTCTCTTCACCACAATGGACTGGTACAGCATCTGCATCACTACAGCCACAGCACTGATCAATCTGTTGATCTCCCACTCCCTTCTCCCGTCACTCGTGAACAAGACCCCGAGATACTTAAACTCTTCCACTTAGGGCAGGAACTCGTCCCTGACCCGGAGTATTCACTCCACCCTTTTCCGACTGATGACCATGGCCTCAGATTTGGAGGTGCTGATTCTCATTCCCACAACTTCACACTCAGCTGTCACCTGTTCCAGTATGAGCCGGAGGCCATAACACGATGAAGCCAACAGAACCACATCATCTGCGAAAAGCAGAGATGAGATTCTGAGACCACCCAAATGAAAGCCTTCCGCCGCTTGGCTATGCCTTAAAATTCTGTCAATAAAAATTAGGAACATAATTGGTGACAAAGGGCAGCCCTGGCGAGGCCTTTCCGATGGAGATGAGTCCAACCTATGCGGATCAAACAATTGTATAAGGATTGAATGGCCTGTAGCAATGGGCCAGACACCCCATACTCCCAAATATTTCCCACAAGACACTCCAAGGGACATGGGACATGATGTGTTCTCCAAGTCCACAAAACACATGTAGACTGGTTGGACCCTCAAGTATCCTCGAGAGGGTAAAGAGCTGATTCAGTGTTCCACAGCCAGGAGGAAAACTGCATTGTTACTCCTGTATCCGAGGTTCAACTAAGAGACTCTCCTTTGCAGCACCCTGGCATGGCAGACTTTTGCAGGGAGGGTGAGGAGTGTGATCCCCTTATAGTTGGAACACACCCTCCGGTCCCCCTTCTTAATGATGGGAACCACCATCTGTCAATCCCCTCCGTGAACTGCTACCTTGTCGTGGTGCAGGTTGTTGTTATGTGTACCAGGGATCCCAGGGGCCATGTTGTTGAAGGGCTTTTGTCCCCTAGTAGGGCCTCCCATGGCAAATTGGTCCTGGGTGAAGGACCAGATAAAGAGCAATTCAAAACACCCCTATGTTCACCCTGCACAAAATAGGGTTACTGGGGGCCTGCCCTGGAGCCAGGCCTGTGGAGGGTGCCCAAGGGCAAGTGTCTAGTGGCCGGGCCTTATTCCATGGGGCCTGGGTGGCCACAGCCCAAAAAAAGGACATGGGCCCATTCTCCTGTTGGCCCACCACCAACAGGAGGTGCCGTAGCTACCAAGACTAGCAATTCCAACATGGAATGTCCCCTCTTGTGGGGAAGGACCCTGAGTTAGTGTGTGGAGTTGAGAGGTAGCAGCTAGATATAGTCAGGCTCACCTCAACGCACAACTTGGGCTCTGGAACCAGTCTCCTGGAGAGGGGCTGGACTCTGTCTCAGGCTGGAGTTACCCTGGGTGGGAGGTGGTGGACTGGGGTGGGTACCCTATTATCCCCTCTGTTTGCTGGCTGTACGTTGGGGTTTCTTACAGTGGACAAGAGGATTTTTTTTCTCTGCGCCTTTGGATCGGGGAGCAGGTCCTGACTCTTGTCTGCTTGTCTGTCTTGTACCCAGCCTTTTTGGAGTCCCTGGGCGGGGTTCTTAAAGGTACTCCACCTGGGGATTCTGTTGTCCTACTGGGAGACTTCAACACTCAAATGGGCAATGACAGACCTGGAGGGATGTCTTTCTTTTTATTGTTCAATTTAAAAAGTTGAAAGCCATCCAGGCCTTTATGTGGTCAAGACATTTAGTCTAACAAAGTACACATCATTATTTTTAAGAGAGACATACTGTAAATCTGTCTACTCTCCGCATAACATCTGTATAACGTGTTTCCTAAGTATGGAACTAAGTAAAAGTAAATAGAGAGAAATTATTCCAAAATGGATTCAATTAGTTTTGACCAAAAAAATAATAATACACACAATACCCTGTTATGACAAAGCCAAAAACATTTGCTCAGAATTTTTGCAGATTTCTTAAAAATAAAAAAAATAAAAACCACAACATGTACAAGTATTCACAACTTATGCACAGAGATGTCTCCAAAATGTTTGGCCTCTGGTCTTTGGTACTCTTGGGGGCTGTTGATGGCGCGGTTGTCTTTGTTCCATCTCTTTCTCCCTCCAGGCTTCTGGGGGGCATTGCTGTATACATATACACACATACTTATTCACTCACCCTCTTTCTCTCTCCCTCTCTCTCTCACTCTCACTATAAGTATCTGTGTATTTTCTAATTTTTGTGTTCCAGGTGCTCTATGTTTGGTGTTTTTTGTTTTGTTTTTTCTTTCTCTTACAGGTTATTTTTTCTCTTGCCTTATTCATCATCATACTATGTAATATAATAACACAAATAGAAACGAATTAATAAACAGATAAAAGATTCACATAAACAAGAGTATTCATAGCTTTTGCTAAGTACTTTGTTGAAACACCTTTGGCAGCAATGACATCCTCAAGTATTTTGGGGTATGACGTATCCAGCCTGGCACACCTATTTTGGGGCAATTTCTTCCATTCTTCTTTGCAGAACCTGTCAAACTCCATCAGGTTGGGGTGTTTACAGGTTTTTTGGGAGGTATGGTCCTCAACTTTTGATCAGCTGTAAAACAGCCTGTTTCAGTTTAAGCATTGTTTTCAATAAAATTCCTTGCTCAAAAAATGTTTTGTCTCATTCCCATTTCTTCTTGTCGCATGTTGAAGCTCTACTTAGAGCTTTGTTAAGATCCAACCATGCAAAATATGACTTTTTGCAATTTTTTAAGTGGTCTTAAACTTTTGATCGGGACTGTATTTAAGATTGAAGCATCAAGGATGTTTGCAACTAGTAATTGAACTGGTTCTTATATAGTGCTTTTCCACTATGAGCATTCAACACAAGCATTTGTCTTTCCCTCAACCTGGACTAATCTCTGTCTTGATCCTAGGACTGGGACCCAGCATTTCAAGTCAAGTCAAGTCAAGTCAACTTTATTGTCAAATAAAGCATTTGGAATTTTAGGTATTATTTCTGCATTTCCTAGTTTGTTTTCTTCATATTTAGAAACCCAGGTTTGTGCCAACCTCTAGTCCCAGGTTTTGATCATTTTGCTCCTGTCCTGCTCCATTATTGTTTTTGCTGATCTGTCAGTTGTCAGTTGTTATAAAGTTAAGACTTGTCTCACAACAAGTTCTGCTTTGTGGTCCACTTCCTGGCTGCCTGCCACACAGTGGTTATATGACAGTCTTCTAGTTCCTGCTGATGAAAAACATCCCCACAACATGACGCTGCCACCATGTTTCACTGTAGGGATTTGTGATGAGCGGTGCCTGGTTTGTCCAGACATGACACCAGAAGTTCAGTCTTTGTCTCGTCAGACAAGAGAATGTTTTGTTCTTATGGTCTGAGAATCCTTCTGGTGCTTTATGGTAAACTCCAAGTGAGCTGGCATGTGCCTTTTAACGAGGAATGGCCTCCTTCAACACTCTACCATACAGGCCCTGATTGGTGGAGTGCTGCCGAAATGGTTGTCTTTCTGGAAGGTTCTCCTCTTTCCACAGAGCTAGCGGAGCTCTGTCAGAGTGAGCCTTGCATCAGTACAATCCTGTCTTGCAGTTTTACAGACAATTCCTTGGACTCCATGGCTTGGTTTGTGGTCTGACATACACTGTCAACTATGAGACCTTACATATACAGGTGTGGGTGTAACCCTAGAGCATTACTAAGCTGGTGTTTATGATGTCCTGGTGGTCTGTAATGTTCAGGAGTACTGCCTCCTTGTGTTGTTGTGAAGCAGCTACAAAGATCAAGAAGAGGGGGAGAGAAAAAAAGTCAGGTCCTCCAAGCGAGAAATGTTGTTGCCTTCTTTAGTCGGATTTTGCTGAGGAAACAAACTGCCAGGCAACTGTTGTTTAGTGGGAGGAGAGTTTCGTTATTGCTGGGATTCTTCTGGTTGTGCTATGATGCCGCACCGTCACCCGTTTTGCTGTTTACTTTTGTCAGGTTTTTTGGGGTGTACAATTCACTGATGACCCAGTCCAAAGATGGCGAGCCACCCCTCCTGGATTTGTTGAGATGATTGATCTGAGAAGGAACTGAAATTCTTTGGACAAGTCTTGAACTTTACAAATTGTACTTCACCGCTCCTTTGCACATTCCACGAGGAGAGACTTTACTGCTGGACTCACACAACTTAAAGGTGTGGTCTGACACCAGAGAGACTGAGTCAAATCCCCCAGGGGTGTGTTTTGTTTATTATTTTCATGATGTAATGCTATTATTTTTTTTTATTGTATATGTAAGTGATTGTTCATGTTGAGATTGTAAGGTTGTGAAGAAATACAAGTGGATACAAGTTCATCAAACCAAGTTCTCTGAGTGTTTCATTAGTCATCCACTTCACTCTAGCAGTCGAAACTTTGCAGTTGGTCCAGTACCCATGTAAATATTAAAATCTGTGTCCCAACTACTGAAAGGGGTATTACATGTACTTTCCAATCATGTCCAATCAACTGAATTTACCATAAGTATCCCAATCAAGTTGTAGAAACATTTGATAGAAACATGGTGCTAGTTTCAGTCATTATGCAAATGTGCTGTTTATAAGGTTGGAAACCTGCAGTCAGCTGAGACTGAAGAAGTCACCTGATGATGATGAAACGTTTCTCCCACTGAAAACGCTACGTCCAGATGAACACAATCAACTTTTTTGGGTTTTGCTGTGAATGTTTATGCACATCTTGTGTTTTTTTTGTTCTTTAATTTTACTAAATTTGCAAGACTTTGAAGCAGTTTCTTTAACTTTGTCACTATGGGGCATTGTGTGCAGAATCTTGAGGAGAAAAATGAATTTTAGAATAAGAATTCAATTTTAGAACATGACAAATATTGAAGCACACGAAGTCCTGTGAATACTTTCTGAACTGACACAGAATGTTTTACCCACCAATAGTGAATTAGTTGAGCTCTAATTTAAGCTTCTGCTGAATGTTAGAATGTCTTTTTCACAGAAGAGCATTGATCCTGATGATTACAGCAAACAAAGACTACTTTAAATCATTTTTGACTTACAAGGGATCCAGTAGGAAAAAGATAATCAAATATTTCCCACATTGTCTTACAGAGCTACTTTGATAAATACTGAAATAAACTGTTATATTAAGATAGTAACCTTCCCTGTGTTTTTATGAACATCAGAAGGCTCCTCGCCTCTTCCAGCCAGACCTCTCACACTGCTCGTCACAAAAGGGGATGTTGAAAGACAAATCCCTGTATCCAGTGACCCCGTGCAGGGAGACGAGCTCCAACCTGAGACCTGAAGGAGTTCAGGTGTCCTGCAGCCCCACTTACAATCTGACTCTCCATTACCCATCCCATCATCAGCATCTGAATGTTCAGAGCCAGCTGCCCAGCCCAGTTCCCTCCTCTCAGCTATCTCAGCAAATCATCGGCTCCCTGCATAGTAAAGGGGCTGATGGATGGAACATCAGCAACTCCACAGCAGCCAACAAATACAAAGGTTAAGTTTTTATTTCATTTCATTTATAGTTTAGGTTCCTATGACTAAATCTTATTCTGACATTCCATATTCTAGATTCTTTGTTTTACCATTAACTATATTTTAACTACTCTTCCCCAATCCCACTTCTGTTAAAGCCACCTCAGTAGAATTGCTACTGTCCGAATGTGGTGACCTAACACTAAACCATTTGTGGCGGAAGCAGCCTGAGGCGTCAAGGATCACTAGGCAGGCAGGACTCATGTGAACAGTTCAGTGCATTTATTTACAGTGATAAAAAGTTCACTGCTCTCTAGCAAGGGTCTCTCCAATACAATCTGTACACAGGGAAACAGCAGGCAAATTTCTCTCTCAGATGCAAGTGGCAAAAACAGTGATAAAGGAGCCAGGCTTCACTAGCTGTTTGAAATATAATGGTACAGCGAGGACTGAGCGTCTGTTGCTACCTTAAGTAATGGCCATAAAC
>VOQK01025799.1:13020-23348 GCA_015052645.1 Benitochromis conjunctus | reverse complement strand
GTCATTTTTTTTTTTTATATTTTTTTTTTTTTTTTTTTTGTTTTTTTTTTTTTTTTGGTTTTTTTTTTTTTTTTTTTTGAAGGCAATTGCTGCTGTACTCTCAGGAGGTGGGTGAAGACTCCACATCAAATGAAGAGGATCTTTTCATCCTGTGAGTCCTTGACAGCTGGTTTCATGGTTGATAATGGACTTGAGTCACACTCAGACAAGGCGATGTGTATTTAAGAAGTGCAGTGTGGCCCACGTATTAATGCGGTTACCTTTAATCTCATCCTAGGTTCTTTATGGAGCTTAATAACCGCATCTTCCAGACCCTGTCGGAGGTAGCAGGAAGCGCTGACCCCACTCTCACCGGCGAGCACGTGAGGGCCATGGGGCTGGATCCCCAGGGTGATCGGGCCTTCCTTGTCGATCTGCTGGAGGTTTATGGTTTCGATGTAACGCTGGTCATAGACAACCTCTGCTGCCCTTGAACCCCATACATCCTGGGAAACTCGGAAGCCACTGGATTATATGTGCCTACTAGGGTCACAAATACAAGACACTGAAGACACTGCCTCCATCCTGGGACTTCATCTGCTCTCGTCTCTTCTGTGTGTGTCTCATCTTAACCTGAGGAGACTGTTTCTAACCACTGTGGGTGAAAAGGACACCTGACATTGTGCACTTCTTCACGATGGGTGATCAACACCAATACTGCTGAGCAGCCTTGTGATCTTGTGGCCATTAACGTCTTGCTGTTTTTGTCCCAACCACAGTTTTCTTGTGTGTACACTTGTTTGACGTTGAGTGCCAGGACTGAAGCACTGGATGAAAATGTAAAAAAGTGTGATGATTGCACCTACTACTGTAGTGAAGTTACTGGCACTTTGATGGATTTAAGCTCAGAAAAGCTTCCTGGAAATGAATTTGTGCGCTTTGGATACGTTTCCTGGAAAATCACACAGACCTCAAAATAACAGCTGTAATTCTGTTCTTATGTGTTTTTTTTGTTTTTTTGTCTGACTATTTCTGAAAATGGTTGGGGGGAGAGGGGAGGGGGGGCTTTTGGACCACTTTAATTGCCTTTGAAAAAGGAAGCAATATGAATCTGAATGATAAAGGAAAAGCTGTTCTATAGACCTTGCTCACCTTCACGCACCTTAAACAATATTTAGATCTCACAGCGTGCGGGGGGGATCGATGCGTTCTGGAAACTTCTTGTTGTACGTCGAAGCTTCTCATTTGTCATAATTGGTGGAAGACTTTTCAACGAATGTGACGCTGTAACTGTTATTGTGAATGCTGCACCACGTCCACCACTGGACTCTTTCTCGATGCACACCGTCACGCTTAAATGGAACTTTTTATATGCTGTTTTTATGATTTACAGCCTGAGCCATGTAGTTGTTGTAGAGTGGGAGCACCTGTAAATGAGCTGTCACACTTTCTTTTTCACACTACTGTAGAGCCTTGTTCATGAGCAGAAGTTAATATATCTCTCACGACTCTGCTAACTAAAGAGTAATCGATGAAGCTGTTTGTCGATCAGCTTTCGAGAGCTCCTTTTCAGCCGTCCTGACAAAGATCTCTTTGTGTGCGTTTTTAAAAAGAAAGATCTGTTATGTCCTGAGCCGAGCAGAAGCTTTAACTCCTCCTCTGTGGGCAAATTCACGTAAAGGACTCGGTCTGTTTTTCTCAGTCCTCCCATCAGTAAATCCAGCTTTAGAAATGGGCCAACTGTGTCTTCTGAATACTGCTGGCAGAGTGCTTTTATTTTAGCCGCCCCTTTGCCAACCACGGTGATCATTTGTTCCATGTTGGAACTTGTAAGTCTGACGTTTGCCTTGTATTAAATTGAAGAAGTGGTTTTCAACTTTCTCTCCGACATACTCCACCCCCGAGGATATTTTTTCTGGCTTTGTTAAGAAAATAAAGTGCACTAAGTGGTGTATATTTAAGAAAAGGGTAGTAAAGGGGACCTATTCTGCTTACATATATGTACTGTTCCCGTGGTGAATGCTCATGCTAAACATGGCCAAAGTTTCAGATAATGACGTCAGGGAAAGCAGATTCTCCGGACGTTCAGTTTTCATAGTGTTATATATGACAAATGTTGCCTCTGTGTAGATGAGAAGCCCCACCCCCTGTTCGTGAGGGGCAGCCAATCAGAAGAAAGTTGGCTAAACGGGAGAGAAACTAAAACATCAAAGATCTGCACCGCGGCCCAGGATTTGAGATAAATAAGGATTGTTTTGAACTTAGTATCCATTCAAAAAAAATCTGGAGCTGGAAATGAGCATCGTAGGTCTCCTTTAAGCCCCGTTTTTTGAATGGGGCCTTATCATAATGTGACGTTTTTCAACTTACAAGAGCAAGTTGACTAATTTCTCTATGTACATCAACATGAATCGCTAAAAGATTACGTACACGGTCACGAGCACTTCAGAATGACCTTGGCTTTTCCAGGTTTGACTACCTAGTCTATTGACTTATCAGCTGATATATCATCTTTCCTCTGACAGCGTTTGCAGGTGTATGTTTAATGTTTAAAAGAAAAAAAGGGAATGTACACAACACAAACCACTGTATAAAATGCCTTCTTTGTGGAACTGTTCACAGATGTGTACCAGCATTAGCTAAACGATTCGTTTGTACAGCCTTGTCACTCTACTGAATGTCAAAGACAGCAAAAGTATTGCACACATGCAGCAACGCATCCCCGTAGTGTGACCGTTTTCTTCTCGATTGTAAGAGTATTCACACAATAACAAATAAGTCTTCACCTCTACTAATGCGAAACACTGTAAGAGATGTCAGTAATGTACACAAGAACTCAATAGCATGAGCAACTGTCAGTTTCACTGTACTGCCACTGTAAAACAATAAAACACTGATACGGTTCGAGTGTTATCTAATCTTCTTCTAACCCGGCACCATTATTTTCTTATTTCAATTTCCTTTATAATCCTCCTTTGGGAAAAAAAATGTTTGTATTTAAAATCAATCGTTCTGCAGCGAAAATGTAGGAATTAGGTTTATACTCCAGCAGAAACTTCACTTTCAGATTTTTCAACCACGATTACCCGAACCAAAATGAGCCTACAGCATTCCCAAAGGGCCCCTCAAAGCAACTACAAGCTTAATCCTGCAGATTTGCTGTCGAGTACACCATCTGTCCAATCAGAGCGTCTCCACGCGGCGAGCCAGAACTCCTGGGCCAAGCTACTGCAAAACACTCAGAATGGCACGACGTTCCCACATTGCTCTTTACTCAGCATCCTAGCTTCTCCAGTCTCCTTTCTCTTTAAATGAGATCAACAATTTTTCATCATTTTCCCAACAAGACCAGCAAAAGTGCAGCTTTGATGTCTTTATAGCCTCTTTATCAAATACATAAATGTCAAAAAGGGAGAAAGACTGTTTGCACTGAAGTGGGCAGACATTATTTTTATTGACCATGTTAATGATAAACATCCTGTAAGCTAACCTGTACGTGGGTTATTGGATTAGAAAAGAAGCCTTGGTCCTTTTACATACAGCAAGCAGCCTGTAAGGTAGTCGTTTTTGTAACTGGATAAAATAAGTCCCGCTGCTGAATATTTTATGCTTACATGGAGTAAAACAGACTCCATCAGCTCTTCATGGTCATTTAAAAAACTGCTGGCGAAGCAAAAATCCATTTTGAGAGTGAACTGTGGGTTTGATGGCATCTGGTTCTTTTACTTCCCTTGAATTCAGCTTCTGTCCCGCTGTTCTTGTCTTCTTTCGGCTTTTCTGTTTTGTCATCACTGGATCTGTGAGAGGAGCTGCTCTCTGCGCTCGGCACTGATGAAGAAGCGGAGTTTCCGTGGCAACAGCCTTACCTCCACAGGCATCGCCTCGTACTCCTCATTGTCGATGTTGTAGAAGCCAGAGGCGCCCTGCGGGGACCGTGGCAAAGTTAAATGTCAGGATGAAAACTCGCACACTGATCTTCTGGAAGTAGGCTGACTTATAGAACCACAACCTTAAAGCAGGTCTGATTTGAAAGGATTTCTGACCTCTGGCAGCTGCAGCCGGCAAGCACCGGCCTCCAATTCTGTGGCGTTTTCAGTGAATACGGTCGGGTCCGCTGCTTTTTTATTGCTATTACGAAGAACATTTAAAATCACTGAATGCATTTTGCGTAATCACACTCTTCACAAAAATGTACAGCAAGTGTTTGAAACAGAGCAATTAGGAAAAAACCAAAACACTACTGACCCTGCAGTAATGAACTCGCCCACAGTCAAGTTGTGAGGCTCTGCACTGATCCTGAGGGAGTCATTGATGCGCTGAAAATTAAAGGAACGCTTCAGAGAGGCACACAGCACTTAAAGGGGCAGTGTCGTGATGTTTTCTTTTTGTTTTTTCTAAGAACAGCAACACAGTTTTACACATGCAATCGTTTCTAACTGACCCTCTCCACTGGGTTTTTGTTGTGTGTCTGGATAAAGAGCTCTAATGTTGACAGCTGCTGCTCTTCCCACTTCTCTGGCTCTTCCATTTTTGGAGGCTCTGACCAAACACACAACCACCAAAGAAACAATTAGAAAAACAGTGTCCTTTGGCCTGTTGTGCTACAAGCCAATCAGGTTCAGTCGCATTCGCTCACCTTCAGCTGGTGGGTTCCAGTAGTTCTTCAGCCTGCGGATGATGCGGTGGACCAGATTCGGTCTGGGGGCCTTCACAGGAGGCAGGTCAGGGGGCCGAAGTGTGGGAGCCAAATAGGACACAGAGACGTCCCGGACCAGAGGCCACTCCTAAAATATAGTCAGCAGTCAATAAATAGTGTGATGACCTGTCGAATGAGGATATTGCTTGAGCTTTATAACTAAGAAACATCTGCAAAAGCTTCAAAACTGTTACAGCAAACTAAACAAGCTCTGGCTGCAGTACTAACGCATATTGCCAACGGTACTTCTGCATTAACGAGCCATACACTACAGAGTGTATAAGAGCCTCGTAAGCCAGTAAACACTGATCGTACTGGGTGAGCAGACACAGAATCACAACAGGAGACAATGGGAGATGTGAAACAAAACCATAACACGAGTGATCTGCACCGAATGACTCGTTTCAAAACGTACTCCCAAGTTTGTGTAAGGATGTGAAACTTAGACCACAACAGGTTAACGGAGTGAGATATTATTTTCAAAGCAGGAGAAAATAAGGGAAAAAACTAAAAATTACTATAAATAACTATAATAATTATATGAAAGAACGGAATTGCACATTTTAATGGGTTTGTCTGGCAGGCAGTTCATATCTAAGCATATAGTAGTGATGACAGCATGTTTAAGGAAAGAGAACATCCTTACCCTCAGAGTGCTAAACCAATGTGCCGCATTGGTCTTCAGTGGTCCGAGGTACCAATACCTGTAGGGAAATGTTGTGGTTAATTATTCTTACATGTAAAGAGTCCTTCTCTTCCTCGTCTAGTTACAGTCGTGAGTAATCTTACTTGCTGATTTTTGAAGCCACATCTCTAAAAGCCCCCCAACGCAGTCCCATCAGAGCAAAGACTGGCTGCTCTTTCTCTCCCTGGAAAAACAAGCGCACACGCTTCAAATTCAAACTCCCGTCCAAGCGTTACAAACGATGCAGTGTCACCGAAACTCAAACTCGACTGAGAGTTTCAGTAGATATACCTGCGGTACGAGTTTCAAAAGTCTATGTCAGCTTGTTCTGCAGTCATCACATTCACAAACCTGGGTATTAACAGCCTTTTATGGCCGAGGGGTAAAAACTACACGAACACAAAGTCTCGTGTTAAAATTCCCTCTTTTATAGCATTGAACATAGTTTCAGTGCATTATTGCATATCAAGCATAACAGAAAATGTATATGTAAAGTACTTTTTTAAACATTTATTCTTTCAGCTTTGTATTTACTTCCTAACTTAGCTAGTTGTCCATTACAATTTCCAACTTATTTATGTATTTATTGATTTTTATTGTATTTTGTACATTTTATATTATATATTATATGTATTTGTTACTTTATATTCTAAGAAAAAAAACCCAGAGGAAGCCACGTTTCTGCTTATGGTGTTTCACTGATTCACTCTCAGTTTTACTGAGTCTAGCATCAGAGTACCGTACATCTCTGCTTTTAATTACAGTAACAGTCACTCACCACTGCATTCTTTATTATTTGGTGGCCATTATTGACCATTTGCAGAAAAAGTGGTGGGTATCTGATTCTCTGCATTAGGAGCTGCACCATGCCGTCACATAATAAAACTGAAACACATGTTCTACCTGGGATTTGGTGTCGTGGGTCGAGCTTTTTAACCAGCTGCTTAAAGCCATGTTTTCCACCACGTAACCACGCCAGTAATTCCATCCACTGTTTGCTCGTTCTATCATATGGAGCGTACCAGCAATATGCTGTTGTGTCATCTGTTTACTTTTGGGTAGCACATCACCAGCTAATCGTATCTCCTCCTTCTTAACCTGGTTATACTCCACAGAGTCTCTTTGTTTGCTTTGATCAGTGTTTGTCTGGAGGTTGTTGAAGTAGCTCCGTATTTACTAAACCCTAATTAAAAACTGAAATTCAGCGCTTGCTGTCAGATATGTCTGGCTTGTCTTACTGTTGTTTGTGCTCAGATGGCACTGAGATGGGAAAGATACTGCAATATGACACTTTTATATCATGGAAAAATGTATATTATCACAGATGATATGATATGGCACGGCCCGTGTCGAGGCTTCTGAAGTCTCTGGGAAAAACGTTGTTTTTTATTACTAAACACCTTGGACATGAAATAATTTGCATGGAGATCTAAATTTAAATGTGCTTATTTGTACTGCTGAATTTAAAGGCATCAACATGGCAAAAGAGAATATTACATATTAAAGAGAACATTTTAAATAATAGTTTATGTTTAATTCGGCCAACATGTACAAAAAATATGAAAAGAAAGTGAATAAATAAGTTTGGGTGGTACAAAAGGAGAATAACAGAAAATGAGAAAAATAAACTAGAAAATCAAAGGATGTAAAAATGATGTCACATGGGAAAAAACTACTTGCAAAAACTGATAAAACTCACCCATTTTTTGCAGTTTTCTTTTACTATAATAAATATTCATATATGTTTTTTAAAAACTATATCTATTTTGTGACCTTCTGGCTATTTTAATCAATGTTAAATTACTTTGGAATTTTTTAAACATGCTTTATGAATTGAGTTTACAAGCTGCCTCACTTGTTTTTATATGAAAAAAAGCAGGATTTTTTTTCAAAATAAGAAAAGACATTAGTTTGTAACTTTAAGGCTATGTTGAGCAATATATGAGCAATTTCTCACTTTGATTTGGAGCACATCCAGCGGTACAGTTTCTCCCTTCAGTATTGACAGTGTTGCTGATGTGATGTCCCTGGAAAATTAATGACGTTAAAAACAGTCTAGTTAATGGAAGAAATCAGAAATTCCATAGTATATATTTACTGAGTTTGTCATGGGATTATGTAATGATCGTTTCGTGTGTGATGCTGAAACATTACTTACTTGACCTTGTTGTCACTGAGGAGATGAAGACTTGGACTGAGGGAATTATGGGAGCCTAGTGGAATGAATCCTATTGGTGTATTACTGAAGATGTCCTGTGGTTAGAAAACATCCACCAAAAGAAAGAATTTGCTTTAATTACTTAAAGTATCAGACTGAACACAGTTATTAACGACAGATGATGACAGATTAACACAGCTACTATATTACATTACACCTACTTGATCTGGCCTTCTCAGTAAACCTGTGATCACTTCCTGCAACGTGCCATCTCCTCCAGCCACGATCAGCATGTCTGTTTCTTCCATTAACTCGATCAGTTTTTTTGCCTGGCCTTCATAGTCTGTCTGCAGAGGAATATGTAATATATAGATGTGATGTCATGCTCTGTGACCCCTCTCACTATTACCTGATAAATATCCAATTAACATAGAAAACGATACCTTGACTACTGTAATCTGCACACCAGCCAGGTGTAAAATAGGAGCAGCATTCTTTTCAAATAGGTTGTTGGCTTTCCTGGAGAAAATTAGACACACAGGAAGCTGCAAATATTCTGAGAAAAGGTGAACAAGACTCTGAGAGTGAAGTCTGGAGATGATCAGTCTTACCCGCTGCAAGCTGCAGGGTTCAAAATGACAGTTGCTTTCCTGATTCGCTCCTGTGGTGCTATCTGCTGCTGTCCATATTCCTAACATAGATGATGATGTTAAGGAGAACTGTCACAAAGAGGAAACTTGTGTTTTTGGGTAATAATTTATGATGACAATGAAGTGACACCTTACCCTGGCTAACAGACACGCCTCTCTGCGCAGGATGCTGTCACTGATAAAATAGTAGACATCAAGTTTAGGACACGAAAACGGGGAATTTGCGCACTCTATCTCATTCATAACGCGAAATACCCACCAGTGTTTCCCATACAGCCAGTATCCACCGTAGGACAAGACACACACAGCAAATGTGCTCTTCTTCCAATGATTTCGCAAAGTCCGAAACACTTTCACGACTCGAGCCATGACTGTGATTAAACTGTTTTCAAAACCTCGATTTTAGCGCAGTGGTACAGATCATTAAACGTCATAAACGACACATATTCATCATAGCGGTCACCGATTCACAGATACGAGACTAGCATGGACATTTTGGTGTACCGTCAAAACAGTTGGGAGCAAAACAAGAGCCTCAAACTCCTGGTTCCGCTTGTGTTTTGTTTTTGTTTTTTGACTTCGGAACTGTTTCTAGTTACATATTTTTTATGCAACTAGATTGCTTTATATAAGTCTCCTAAAATTATTTACATTTTTCTATCTAATTTTTTTAAAAGCCCATCAGTTGAATATTTAAATAAATGCCGGAACTTATAAGAACTACAATTCCCATAAGAGCTCATGGGGACGGGCTCATCATTTGGAGGACCCCGCCTGAAAAGATCTCACATAATTATGAAATCTTCTAAGATATTAAATCTACTCAACTAACCAGCGAGCACATTAAATTAGGACTGGTAGATTCGTTGTTCACTAAAAGTGACCAAAGCGTTACAGAATCGATCGTTAAATTTCACACCGGCACAAACACCAGAAGCTTCTGTCCAACTTAGTGAGCGTATCATGGCAGCGCAGATGGCGGTAAATTCGGGTAAGGATGTTTATTTCATTAAATAATTCGATTTTATTTAATCGTTGCATCAAATCTCAACCTCTGTTATGCTTAGAAGCGCAGATATATGCGCTTTTTGGCCGCAGATTTGTCGATAATAATATGTTTTGACCACATGTTGTTGGGTCTGTCAGGCTAACTTAGCTTAGCTTAGCCTTGCCCATAGCAAATAGACGTTAAGTTAGCCGAGGTTAAATAACAAATGAGTTTTACTCATTTACAAACAACTAATTTTCACATTAAACCTGAAATAACGGGGAGGGATGGCACCACTTGTCTGACTGATCAGCTGACCGGCTTGAAATAAAACTGAAACTAACAACTCGGGGCAGGCAAAGAAGTGTCTATACGTGTATAAGTGTACTAATGGAGTTTTTTATAGTGCTGCGTATGGGATAGGCAAAATGCAGCAGTGATGTTAACAAGCATGGTTATAAGAAATGACTAGACATTGGTTGTTTGCATACTTGTGTGACGACCCAAGACATGTGAAAGCTAATTTACTCCCTCAGGAGCCAGTCTGTGGGGCCCTCTGAAAGAGCTCTGGGAGACAGTGGACGGAGCTGTGTTAAGGAGACAGCCCGAGAGTGTTCACCTCCTAGACCTACAGCTGAAGAAACACAAACCTCACTTTCTGTCACTTTTTAAGAACCCGGTAAGATGGCATGAATACATCATTTTTAAAACACTGCAGGTTGTGTGTGTTTTCTTTATGTGGAGCCCGTAGTTGCAGTCTGTCCTCTGAGACTCTGATATTAACAGCGTCTGGTCTTTTCTTCATTTTTAGCCAAAAAGTGCAGAGCAAAGAGAGAAAGTGCGTAAAGCCAGCACAGAAGGCATCGCCATCCAAGGTCAGCAGGGGTCACGGCTCCTTCCAGAACAGCTTCTGACAGAGGCTTTCATCCTCAGTGATCTATTTGACATTGGAGAGTTGGCAGCTTTGGAGCTTCTCTTGGCAGGTAACATGAAGGGAAAAAAGACAAACCAACAAACTTTATCCAGCATAGATTCATTCCATTTCATCTTATGGATACAGTGTCACTGTAGTTCATTGTGTAGCAGGTTCTAGTGTACGAATTGTCCTGATCAAACACTGAGATTTAACTTTGTTTCTTTTTTTTTTAAACAATGTCTTTTTATTAAAAATG
>VOQK01025779.1:3676-14792 GCA_015052645.1 Benitochromis conjunctus | reverse complement strand
TTAACTAGAAGATCATGCACATGCATCATGAGCGAGGGAAGACTAGGTGGGGGAAAGCTGCATGATGTGGTGGGGTTAATTTGCAGCCGTGCATAATAAATCAGGCAAAGGTGGCAAGAGGTGAATTCATATATTATTTTCTGGGGAGGCTCTTAACCTTCATCCCAATAAAGCCAACCCACTGACACAGAGAGAGAGAGAGGGGGGGAGAGATCTTCACTGAGCTCCACTGAGTCCACAGTGGTGTCGGAATGTATTTAAGCACGATCTCGGTTTAACTTTGTGCAGTACACGCTTAACCTGATAGTAATACTACATTTTGGGGGTTTTGTTTTTTCTAAATTCCACATGTCGGACATGCTCTGAGACACTGGTCGGACTCTGACTTTACTCCTGTGTTGTATTTGGCGACCTGCAGGTTATTTTATTTGGTCTGAGCATCGCCGCCGGAGCGCAGCGGCAGCAGGACAACCTGACAGCCTCAGGATGAATGTACCTGGCGTCCTGCTGCTCATCCACTTGACCCACATTCATTTGAAAGGTAAAGACCCTTTAATTCGTCAGATTCCAACTTTTTATTTTTTGTTCATGTGCCAGCATGTGTGACGAACACGAATATCCAGAAACACGAGGACAGCATTATTTACACTGTTAACTGCAGGAATGAATCCATGCGCTCCCGTTTCAAAGAGTCTCGTCCGTCCGGCAGTGATCTGAGACGGACTGAGGTGATATTACTGCCGCAGAAGGTGAAAGAGCCTAAAACAGACTGCGAGTGTTCATTTCAGTGTGAGCAGAATGATCTGAGAGAAACAAAACAAACGGACCCTAACATTCAGGATGCGCTTCGGAGGCTGTTATAGGCTTGAATTTGCGTTAGCCTACCGAGAACCTGTGTAAGCGCTAAATTGCTCAAGTGCTGTGCTCTAATCTGATGTTAATCTGGAAATGAAATATAAAATTGCACTCACGCACGTCCGATTACATTTCCTCCACAACTTCCCACCCTGAAACTCATCTTCGCATCTCCTACAGCATTAGAAAAGTTTGCCTGTTTTGATGTTATCTACTTATAAGTGCAAACCTAAGCGCCCAATTAACTGTTAAAAACAATCACCACTAATATCAAGATTAAAAAATTATATGTATTTTATACTCTAGGCTTTGTTTTTTAAAATAAAGTGAAATTAATAAAGAGCAGCGATAACATCATGGTGTGAGTCAGTAGGCGGCAACCACACAACATCCACACTGCAGGAAAGTATCAGCTGCATCTCAATATTTCACTTACAAGAGTTTATTAAACACACAATTCAGTGTCCAGGACGCTTTTGAGTTTACTGTCTGAATCAGTATGAGTCATGGATCAACAAGCAGTTGACAGCACAGGCTGCACAGTCCTTCCCCCTGTCTGCCCAGGTATAATTTTGTGTTCAGTGAGATGGCTCACCTGCACTACAGAACAGTTTCCAGTTGTGCGATCGCGGAGGTTCAACTGCAGAAAATACAGTGAAGCAAGAGCAATTATTCAGCCAGTCATGAAACCCATTACGATTGTTACATTTCAGTGTTTTGGGCTAATTTATATTTTGTCAGTGTACGCTGACAGAAGTTACAGTGATGTGAATCAGGGGCTCCTCAGCTTATTTCAAAATCATCCTCATTTTTAAGATTTGGAGAGAAAAGCTGCAAATTGAAGCTGTTTAGATTTTATTAATATCTTTAATATATTTACAGATATTAATAAAATCATCATTTGAGTGCGTATTGGTGTGAGATCACCTGATATTTGACCCCTTGGTGACAGCACAGAGGCAGACATGATATTACTGATGTTCTCTGCCTCAGACAGAGGTGTGAAATTAAGTCTATCTTTATGGTTACTGGAGGACTCTCGAGACATCGGTACACTGTTTTTTCCCATGACTGCCTGAGTGGTAGTGGAAAATTTGGCAGACGGTTGTTTCAAATGTGGTCATATTTCAAGTGAAGCAGGCTGTATCTCTCCGTGTTCATCATACACAAAGACAGAGCAGTGTGTGGATCCTTTGATGGAAGTCACCTGTAATTCATCCACCAAACAAGTCAATCACCAACAATTTGAACACGAATTAAAATTATGCATGTGGTGCGGGATTATATTATAAGTCCGCTTCTGAATGGCCCCCAAAAGCAACAAAAAAACAAAACAAAACCAAAACATAAAAGACAAAACTGGACTTAAATCAAATTCAGATTATTTGGCATGACCTTAAACAGGTCGTTCATGTTCAAACCAACTGATGTGTCCAAATTAAAGCAGTTCTCCAAAAAGAGTGGGCCAAAATTCCTCTGCAGGGATGTGAAAGACTCATTGCCAGTTATCCACATGCCTGTTTGCAGCTCTCACTGCCAAGGATGGCACAACCAGCTCTCTGGCTTCGGGAGCAAATTCTTTTTCACACAGGGTCAGTTAGGTTTGAGTCACTTTTTTCCCTTAATAAATGAAATAATAATTTAATAAAACCTGCATTTTATTCCTACATGGGTTATTTTGTCTAATATTACTTTATAACTTTATAACTTTTTTGATGATGTGAAACATGTAATTGTGAGAAATATGCAATAAATAAGAAAGAAAAGGGGCAAATGCAAAGAGAGAGAGTTTTCTTTCACAGTCAGACCAGTGTATCATAGACATAACAGCAGCAACAGTTTGGACCACGGGTGTCCAACGTACGCGCCGCGGGCCAGATGTGGTGTGTGATAAAATTATCTCGCTGGCCGGATAGAGAATTCAACTCTATAGTCATTGCACATGTCACGAGTACAAGGCAACGAAATGTGCTCTCTGCATTTAACCCATTCACTCAGTGAAGCAGTGGGCAGCTAACAATCCAGCGCCCAGGGAGCAGTGTGTAGGGACGGTACCGTCCTCAAGGGTACCTCAGGGTAGCTGTTGGGTGGATTCGAACCGCCGACCTTCCGATCAAGGGGCGACCACTCTACCTACTGAGCTACCCCACCTTAAAAGGAATTTGTGGCCCGTACGGGGATCGAACCCGCGACCTTGGCGTTATCAGCACCAAATAATCCCACATTTGTGTATATATAGTCCTGTGCTCCTTTGAGTAGTCTGGTTTGTTCTTGTGATTTCCCGTGTCGCATTCCTTATTCCTTCTTGTGAACTTTTTGTATTCTGTTTCTTTGGAATTTTCATCAGCCAATGCAAACTCACCTTTTGTTGTACATTAAGCCTCCACTGTCCTCTCTACGGGTCCTCTTATATAATCCTGACACTAAAGTAAGAAGTCACCAGTTCAGGTCTCTCTTGTGGTTGCTTAACTTTTCATGACTTTCTTAGACTTCTCACAAGCATGACTGTGTGGGCCTTTCATCCACACGTAAACGGCGTTTTTGATCACTGAAAACGCAGATTTTTAAAAACTCCTGCCAGGCTGGAAATTTTCGAAAACTCTGTTTTTGCTTTTACGTGTGGACGAGGAAAACGGAGATTTAGTTACGCAACGTCAAAGGTGTGTGCCTTTATTGACGTCACACTGTGCGCCACGTTATTGTTTAGATGAGATTAATTTCTACAATGGTGGATATAGATAAAATGCTGTTGCTGTTAATCTTACTATCTGCAGTTTTTACATGCTTACATATACACAGCAGTTACTGTCCTTACATTTAGAGCAATGGCTCCCCACACCTAATGTCAGATAGTTACATGGAGAAACCTTTTGAATGCAAGCGCGCTCACGCACACAGGTGTGCACACAGGTGTACACACGGGTGTTCACAGACACACACCATCTTCCTTGGCTGCTGCCTCAAAGCATATCGTGCGTTGTCGGTCTTGTGTGCTGCTCAGTAACATTCAGTATTTATTATTTACTGTTACTTACACTTATCCATGTTGTTGCTGTACTGTGTTGCTCTCTTTTTGCTTGTTTTCTTCTTTTTTTGTCCAGCCGGTGATCCAGCAGATTTTTAGTGTCTTTTCTCACTGTCCCCCTTCCCCTCTGTTGTTCTTTCCCTCTGCTTTTCTTGAACTTCCCTTTTCAATTCCCCGGTCATGTCTGTTCCATTTGTAATAAATTAAAAGTTAAAAAATAAATAAATAATAAAGATCAATCAAGTGGACCAGTATGGCAAAGCCATAATGATCCACTTGGGAAAATAAATCCGTTGGGTATTTCTCTTGGCCTTCAGGCCTTCATTGTGATTGCTACAGTGCCGAACAGGACAGGCAAAAAAAGAGAAAAGAACAGGAAATTGGCCTAATTTTTATTTTTAAATAATAATAATACTAATAGTAAACTAGGTGTAGCTGTATATAAGCTGTGTGTTCTTGTTTTTAAGTTCACAGATTACCAAGTGAGAATGCAGGAACTGCTGTAATACAGCAATGCTAACAGTTACACAAGAAACGCAAGCTGGTATTTTTGATATAAACTTATTAGTAATAATAATTACAAACATTAAACATGCCTCTATATAACATTGTCTTTCTTTCATGAGGAATTGTGCAACATGATGAAGCTTCATTCTCAAGTCTAGTCTAAAGTGCTTTTAACCAAAACCCCTGGACATGAAACAACAAGGCTTCCTTCTCAAAAGCTCAGATTTTTACAACTTCATGACTGCTGTCAGTAATGGTTGTCATTTAACAAACATACTGCTAGTTAAAATACACCACTAATGTCCCTTCAGCACTTAGTTTGTGTCATATGCCGGAGCACATCAGTATGTTTTCTACTGATTACTAATTATGACACCACTGCTGCACCGCAGCAACCTGGCTAATGGTATCCTACAGTAATAAAGTGGAGCTGTTAGCAGGCTGACACTATCTTCCTCACCCCCCAGAACACATCATGTCATCACATAAACAAGATCTGGTGATCTATGATAGTGTTTTCTTTTCCACTTCAGTAGCATGTGTGCATTTGTAAGGATCAAGTAAAGCGTTAGAGGGGAAGTTTCAAAAGATGTGTTATCTGTGTTTGTTCTCTATCACAGCTTTGGCCTCAGGAAGGCAAACAATAGAAGCAACAGTCTGGTTCAATATGTAACACTGTGTAAGGAGAGACACAGAAAACCCTGCTCTTCTCATTAACTCACAAGGTCAATAAGGGTAAGGCCAACTCCCATTCTATATTCTATTGACTGAATAGGGATTTCAGAAGTGTTAACACCACTATCGTAGACCCATAAACTACTTGTGTTTTTATCTTACATATGCTGTATCCCTAGAAAGTTCATTTCCAGCGTGTGGGCTCAATGAAACACTGTTTAGATGACTGGTGTCTATACACATTTAATTATGGTACAAAAGTACAGTACTCCGCCAGCTCAGGGACAAGAGGGGGTTGCTTGCCTGCTGGGTAAGGCCACGGCCTTCGTCATTCTTATCCATCACACCTGAGCTCTCTCTGCTTTCTAATTGGAACAACCTCTTTAATTGGGTTTGGGAACCATGGAGACAGCCACTCTGTCTGGAAGCTAATAAGCTGAAAGAGACACCTTCAACAGAGATGATGACAAGCAAGGTGGCTTCAGCTTTACAGTGACTAAGATGTCTCAGCTGCAAGCATCAAAAGGAAGTTACAGAGAAGTGTTGCATCACTGCCAAAAAGTAGTCCCCACGTGTTTTTGTACTACAGATAGTCAATAAGAAAATAAGAAATGGTTTGTGTTCTTTTTTGTTTGTTTGTTTTGTTTAACCCTTAAGCCTACTTGGAAATCCTTGAAAGTTCTTCCAAACCTTGCAAAGTGCCCCTAAGTACACTTAAGGGTTAAGAGAGCATAACATATCAATACTGTAGTTCACTTTGGCTTGAGGTAAAGTTAATATCCTGAAGCCCTGAAGCACAACAAACAGGAGACAGATTGTTCTGTTGTGTGTGACAGAATCAATTCCATTTAGTTTCAGTTTAAAGCAATAATTCAGCCTTAAAAGTATAAAGAATATTGACCGATCTGATTCTAGACTCTGGAAAAACTGACAACTTGGCCCAGTGACAAGAGACGCTGGATGAAATAGTACTCAACTCCAGCTTTATGGGAAGATGTTTACGTTTGTGTTACATTTTGTAGAGGTGAGAGTAAGTAAAGTGCAATTCCAATTCAGTTTTAATCAAGCATGTGGCAATAGTATAATTCACAACAACAGTTGTCTGAAGGCGGCTTAAGGTAGACCACAATATTAGATTGGAAATGCTAATTGTCTGATGAACTCTGTGAGCAACTAGATGAAAAAAGCAAGGAAGAACTCCAGTTTAACAAGAAGAGGCCTCCAGTAGAACTATGATCAGGAAGTGGCCCCATCCTCCATCACCAAAATATAACCGGAATAAAGAAAGTCATGGCATTGCTGGTGTCAAGCAAATCAAAAGTTCTACAACATTTCTGATGATCTACTGTATGATTCAACATGCAGTAGATCAGTTTAAAGATAGAAGTTATAACAAGAATTTTATGTTGCTCCCAACCTGTCTTTATAGCCTCATATTTAACAGTCTATTTGAAATCTTAAAAAAAATAAAAGAACAAAAATAGAGATTATAAAATAGCCAGATTATGCCAGTGGACAGTAGAGCGAGAAAAGGATCACAAACAAAGAATATTAAGCCATATCATTCTGCTGTTTCAAAACAGAATCATATCAAAGACAATATAGAATTCAAATAGCCTTACAAAAGTACTTTAGTAGGCTTCTGAATCAAATTATAATGGCCCCCATAGCAAATTCAAAAATCAATAGTCCCCTTAACTATTGAGGTAACATTAAAAATCTCTTTATTCTTTGCTTTTATGATATTTAAAGAATCAGATTACATTTTTTTATTTGTCCCTGATATCCAATCCAGTAATTTAGGTCAGGATACCGATACTGTGTATCAGATTGGTCCATCTCTAGTATAAAGGCATACAATATCTGGATACTTACGTACTGTCTGATTACAAAAAAAATAACAGTTTGTACTATGCCTCAATGATAACCTGCTAAAATCTTATTCCAAAACTTGTTCTGTTGACAAAGCAGATAAAAGATGAGGGACAAAACACAACAGGAAAAAAAGCATTGCTCACGAACCCCAAAACCTAACCCTAATTGTGAAACATGGCAGAGGAACCATCATGGGTTGGAGCTGCTTGGCTCTCAAGGACTGGATGCTTTCCAGTCACTGAAGCAACATTTTGTTTTATAACTGCTACTAGAAATTTTACTGGAAAATGTCAGAGCAGCAGTCCATGCTGTGAAGAAGGTACAGCAGATTATTTAACAAGTAAATCAACAAGAACATCACTGAAAAATGCTCAGGTTTGGAATGCTGTGCTAAAAAGCATGAAGATGGCTTTTCAATCAAATTATTTATGAAATATTGATAAAAGTAACTTCTAATGGTTCTTTTGTTCCAGCCACATAGGCAACAACAGGAGATGACTAAGAGATTATTGCTACTAAATGAACTTCTACATCTTACAGTACTTAACACACATTCATTCACATTTTCAGCCTGGACTGTAAATGAATGACTCAGTTTCCCAGAGAGTTGGTTTAGTCAGACTGCATATCTATCGGTGTGACTCAGATGAAGATTTTAATTTTTTTCTTGATCATCAAGTAGCGATTTTTTTGTTTCAATTTTTTTTTATTTTGTTTTTTCATGCTGATTCAGCCCTAATCCTAGGAGGGTTAAGGATCCTTTCAGTTAAACTTAAACACATATATATGTACATCATGCTAAAAGTGGCTTTGGTGTTGACCTACTACACAGTTTTTTTTAGGTTTTGATTGTGAAGCCTAACAAATATAATGCTTCTACCTTATATTACGATACAAACTCTTGTGTGTACGTTTGTAAATGTTATAAATTGAATTCAATTAACTTTAAAGAAAAGTAGTACTAATAGTAATTATGTTTTTAATGGCACTGTAAATTACTGTCAGCCCCTTAATAGTGTTCCACACTGGTTATAATATATAAAAGCCATTGCAATGCTTTACAGTAAAAACACTGAAAGCGTTGGTTTTTTTCTGGCTTTTGACAGCTTAAGGACTCTGATTCAGATTCCTATATCAAAAGCCAAACTTTTAAGCTTATTTTAGATTTTCCAGTGAAAGAATGTGTAAACTAAACAACAGACAATAAGGTTCCACAGTTGAGACGTTGTCATATAACATTTTACTATTAAAGATTTTTTCATAGACTTCTGCCTTCACAGCATGCACTAGGAACCCCTCTGACAATATGCTGGATGGATTGACCCACAGATGTATACATGTACAACACACAGGTTATACTGTGTGGCACTGATGCCATGTGCATGACAGTACCATCAAAAAACAAGTAAGTCTTGTTAAGAAATTCTTTGGTGCTTAAAAAGACGAAAAGTGGACTTCTTAAGTTTATAAAAACATTTCACCTCTCATCCAAAAGACTCCTTCACTGTTCTAAAACAACTGGAGAGTCCCAGGTATTTAACTTCGAAAGGAGGGGGTCCGGCTTGAGGTGGTTCTAAGGCTCATCGATAATTTTTTGATTTCTCATATGAGCCAAGGTGTAAAAAAAAGCTTAGGCCATTACTAGTGTGAAATTTTTGTAAAACATTGTGTAATGGTGCCACTTGGCAAAAGCAGAACTCAGGCGCACTCTTTTTAAATGTGACAGTGAACTTATTTACAGTGAAGTAGCGCAACAGCAATTCAACACAAAGTCCATCAAGTGATCACCCTAGCTCCCAAATTCTCATAATTCTCCTTGACCGTTTCTTCCTAGAAACCCTCTCTTCAGACACAGTTTGCTCACCTCTCTCATAGAACGATTCTCTCCACAGGTAACTGTACACAGAAGAGTCAGGTTAGATTTCTACAAAGGGAAACGAAACTCGTCAGTCAGCACCAGAGCTGGGGTTACACTAACTGTTAGTCGGTTAACAATCCAGTGAAGTCTGAAGCTTAGTAACTCCCTTAAATAGTGGCTTAGATAAGAAATCAGGAACAGGAAAGTGATGATCAACAGGTGTTGAAAAACCAGAAGGTGGGAACTCGGCCTGAGGCACAGCAGGACACAAAATCTTGCACACACACACCCACACACATAAACACATAAACAGGGACAGAGGAGAGGCAAGGTAAACAAGGAGAGGAACAACAGGCAGAAATGGCAAGGCCCCACTGCAAGGAGAGATGGGCCATGACACATTGCTCCACTGCATCACTCCACAGGTGAGCTATTGCGGTCACCAGAAGTAAGGTGTGAATATGGGTTAAAACACCTGGAAAAAGATCTCAAGACTTAACTGTAAAGAGCTGATACATAGTGGTGTAAGCTAACGCCTCTGTTCATCGATGCTCATTCTCAGAGGATGTAGAAGGCCTCCTTTACTCCTCTCTGTCAAATCATCTGTCTTCTCTGGCTGACATTTGAACACTGGCATCCTCGGAAAAAAGTAATTTCTTCCTTTAAGTGCAGGCTGTCGTATGTTGTGCCATGTGATTGTGGAGTGGTTCTTTCGTCTATATAAAAGTGCAGGCAGGCTATACTACACTGTACAGCATACACTTTGTTGTTTAGCTTGTGTTTGGCAGGCCCCACTATGGATCAAATACCTGAGACTCTCTACCAGTTGTTTTAGAACTGAAGAAGGTTATTGGATGAGAAACAAAACATCTTCATGACTAACAAAGTCCAACTGCCTTCTTTCGTAAATAGTCAAGACCCCCATGATTAGATGCCTGAGACAGGAATCTTGTTTGGAAAGGTCGCCAGGAGGCTTTTGGAATGATGCTCTTCAGACAGGTGAGGCCACAGTTGTTGTGCTTACTTGACACCTTGTGAAAGCTCTTGGCTTTCCATATGTTAGGGCACCACTCTTGATGTCAGAGTTCTTTTTCAACAAATTGATGCTGTGCTCCAAGTGGCCTATCAGGATTAAGGGAGGCAAGATCCAAAAAAAAGGCATCACTGTCCAGTTAAGTCCTAAGAGGGGACATCAGAGGTCAGTCACAAAAATAACTTTGCAACTAAAGCAAGTATAAATGGAGTTTCGTTCCGTGCAGAAAGTTTGAGCTGTGTAGCCGTGTGAGGCAAGACGGCTAGCTGCTTCCCTGGTAGCTAACAAGGCGCTGGGAAGACTTCAGCGGTCACACGGGCAGGCTGCTCATTGCTATCCTGAGTTTGGACTCACTCTACAAACCGGATGTCTGACAGCAAAGTGAGTGAGCTGTTGAAGTAGCAGTTAAGTGAGTAGCTGATGCATGGTTGAGGTTCAAAGGTGCATCTGAACAAATTAAAGTGTTATGTTCTTTAGAAGTGACTATGTGAAATTTATGTTTAACCCAAGTTGCTCTGGAGTAGGGGCACCCTGCCTGGTTTGGAGAGAAAATCAGAGGGGAATTGTACTAGACTACACTGTTGTTTAGGCAGCCACCATATCTCTCACTTAAGCCTTCCACACTTTCAGGCTCTGTACCTTCTGGCTGCTGAAGGTATGGAGCCCGTCTTCCATACCTTCAGCAGCCAGACAGGTGAAAACATTCTTAAAGTTATAGGTACCAGGGTCATTTGGGGTGGCTGTAGCTCAGCTGGTAGAGCAGGTCAGCTGCTGATTGGAAGGTTGGTGGTTCGATTCCTGGCTCCCCTAGTCTGCATGCCAAATATCCTTGGGCAAGATACTAACCCCAAGTTGCTCTCCGATGCATCCATCGGAGTGTGAATGTGTACAAATGATTAGAAAGCACTAAAAGTATAGAGAAAGTACTTGTATGAATTGGTGGGTGAATGAGGTTGTTGTATAGAGTGCTTTGAGTACTCCAGGAGAGTAGAAAAGCGCTATATAAGAATCAGACCATTTACCATTTGCACTAGGAGGGTCACGGACTCAGATCCTATGACCTCACAGTCATCCCTGGGAGCTTGTGCCTTCCCACACCCCTACATTAGTGGGACTGATAGCCCCTACACATATGTGAAAAATCAGCTTCATCCTCATTGTTATTACCAAGCTCAGGCTGAACCCTGCACTGGGCAGCATTTAAACCATCCACTAAGAAATGATTGATTTTTATTTTATTTTATACTGTGACTCAAACCCCCCCCCCAAAAAACAAGTTTTTATTCAG
>VOQK01025778.1:24151-41411 GCA_015052645.1 Benitochromis conjunctus | reverse complement strand
AGACCGGCCCACCAGGCATTATAGGAAAAGCCATAAAGCCTTTGAATGAAAACAACCGCTTTGATGTACACTGCCTTGTTGGTTTAAATGTATCAATCTAATAAACTTAAACCTATACCATCTGTTACGGCCACGAGGGCCGGGGTGTGTGTGGACTCAAAAGGCAGACGCAGAGGGAGGCAAAGTGGCGAGTGTATAGTGCTCTTTATTTACAGTGAAAACAGATCTAGTGCAAGAAGCAGGGACGTGAGATTGCGAGGGAACCCGGAGACGGGAACGGGGCAGCGGGAAAACACTGGGAGTCTATAAATGAGAAAAAACAGACGGTCAGTGACAGTTTGGAGAGGCGGGGGTGATGACTTGACTCAAAGGGAGGGGGCTTACGTGTTTGCAGGGAAAGTGGCGTGGAGGCGTCCAAGAGCTCCAAGTGCGTGGGAGTCACTGGGGGTCCAAGGGGCCCAAACGGCCGAGGCAGGAAGGCAGGCAGGCGAGCTAGAGCCAGGCAAAGCTTGAGGCCAGGCAGCGCTGGCTGAGGCAGAGGACGCTGAGGTCTCCGGGGGTTCGCTGTGAGCAGATAAAAACAGGTTTAGTTCAGCACAAAGTTACGCGAGCACCGAAACTGTGGTGGCCTTCACTAACGAGGTTAGCAGACGATCTGGCGGTGGTCTGTTGAGGGCATGGTCCTTAAGAGGCTGCGGCGTGAAGAGTGTCAGGTGTGTTGGTTGATTAGCCTCCCCACCTGGAGGCGGGGTCCAGGATGCAGGGGAGGTTGCACGCTCACCCAGACCATGACAGTAAAGACCCTACAATAATATTGAGAAAATGATCTGTAGCTAACTACAGATGACACTCTCACGGTGACGCTCTGCAAATGAGTTGAAGGGTCGTGTTTATAGTGGAAAGTAGATACAGCCCGAGGAAAGGAGGGGGAACTGGTTGTATTTGTATGATCCAAACTGTGTCAAATGCATGTTCCCACAAAGGCAAGTGACACCACAAATTATTTTTACCATCCGAAACACCGCCATTCTTTAGAGCATGGCCACACAAGCTCATACATTTGCACACAGTTTCTCTTACAAAAGAAAATGAAGAAACACAATGATATCCTGCATGAAAGAGACTACTTTCTTGTAAAAGACACAATGCCAGTAAGGATGCACAAAAATGTCATATTTAGTCAGCTGATTAAAGTAACTGACCCTCATTACCAGCTCCCTACATTTCTCTCAGACAGCACTTTCCCAGTGTAGAGAATCACTGTATCATACTTTTCTACCAGATTTGGTTTTTGTAAAGTCACACATCTGATCCATATATGAGCCTCACTATCCAATTCCATTCATATAGATTTATTTATAAGGCGCCCAGAACATCTGAATAACTGCAGGTCTCACTTGCCTCAGTAAGGTCGTTGTTCATGAATTAAAACAATTTTCCAAAGGAGAGTACGCCAAAATCTCTCTACAGTGTTGTGAAAGACTCACTGTCAGTTATGGCAAATGCTTGATTGTAGCTCGTCCTGCCAAGAGTGACACAACCAGTTATTAGGTTTAGGGTGCAATTTCTTTTCTACATTGTGCCACGTAGATTTGGATGGCTTCTTCCATTAATAAATCAAATCATCATTTTAAAACTTCTGTTTGCATTTACTCAGGGTATTGTTGTCTCATACAAAAATTAGTTTGATAATCTGAAAGCTCATATGACAAATATGCAAAACATGATAAATAAGACAAAAGGAAGGGGACAAATACTTTCTCACAGGATTTGCAGGATTAAGGTTTTATTTTTTCATGGTTAAAGAAACACCATCTGCACAGATGACCAGCTTGGAGACATTGTTAGTGAAGAGCCCAGGGTCATCGGGTGTTTTGGGTCTTTAATCTTCAGACACACTCACCTGGGTGAGCAGGCCTAGGCTTGTGCCACCTGGAAGCTCTCTTTAAAGCTTCACTGATGTTTTTGGTGGCTCTCTCCAGTAAATCTCTAATGCCAAGAAGCCTAAGTCTGTAGTCAGAGACTACTCCAGGAACCTCCCGCAGCACACCTCAATGGGTTCACTTCAGCAAGCTCCTGATATTTCATTCGAGGGCCTGCCTGATCAAACCATCTGCCCTGGGAACTGTGAGTTCCAAAAGAAACTCCCACTGATGGGATTGGAGCTCCTTCTGCATAGAAACTGTGCTTGTCCTCCACCTTCCCTGTCTTTAGGACCAGGGATTTGGACTTAGCCAACTTAAAGGATATGCTTGCCCAAGTCAGAGTCTCTCCAGTCCACGAAGGAGCCAACTATAGCCTGCCACTGATGTAGATATGACTGTAAGATCATTTATGAAACCACAAACTGGGGCTGTTGGATGCCAGATCTGTACGGGGCCCTCGACATTCCACCTCTGCCACTTTGCTGAGCCTGTTCTTTGCTAGAACAAACAACACCGCTGATAAGGTATAACCAGTGATGATACCTTTCTCCAGATGATGCCATGCAGATGTTACTTTCTAATTAATGAATCTTAAACAGAAGCTGGTGTAGTAGCTATACAAGTTTATTTAAAATACAGTTGTATAATGTTCTACAGTACTTTTACCATGTTCAGTTTTTAAACAAAACTAATATTTAAAGAAGCAGAGTAACATGTACTTCAAATTTTGTGAAAAGCATGTTTCCCCAAAGACACCATAAATCATTTTTACCATCTGAAATAGTGTCATCTTTAGACTGTGCACAATCCAAGAATAGTTCCTCCTGGAGCTCAGGAGGAACTATTCATCATGAATGAAAATGCAGAGACGCAGTGATATAAACAATGCGACAGCTTATATTATTGTAAAAGATATTGGGGGTAGTAAGAACAGTCAGACACGTCAGAAGCAGCTGACTGAAGTATGTAACCCTTATATCTTCTCTTAGGAGTACAGAGGAACCTTCAAGCTTGACGGGAGGAGTGATTTGATTTATATTGTGATATATGTCGATATCAACTGATATTAAAAAACTATATTGTGGTAAGATTTTTTTTTCCATTTTGTTCAGCCCTAAGTTAAAATTATAACTACATAGCCCCTTGGATCCAGACAGAAATTTAATTTTACTTAACATTTCAATATCAATGTGAGACATCCGTGGAATATATAAGTGGAAAACCAGAGGCTACAACTCCCCTTTAATCCTCTCACTGACCCACAAAACTGTTTGGTATGCTGTAGCTTGTAAATTCCCTTAACTCTAATTTCCAATCATTGTTTAAAAGGAAATGCTCATGGTGAGGGAAACAAACCTTTAAGATCTGGTCTGATATCAGCCTCTGGCACAAAAGCTACATCTCTTATTCTGTCGTGTGTTATGAAAATCTTGGCATACTGATCGAG
Organism: Benitochromis conjunctus; assembly: GCA_015052645.1. Taxonomy (NCBI): domain Eukaryota; kingdom Metazoa; phylum Chordata; class Actinopteri; order Cichliformes; family Cichlidae; genus Benitochromis; species Benitochromis conjunctus. The sequence continues at coordinate 38,039 of VOQK01025778.1, read as the reverse complement.
GTCAGCTGAGGGGAGTGGTGGCAGACACGATGCCCTGCAGGATCTGATGTGAGTTCAGCAGATGTCTGGTTAAACCACCTACAGGGCAAGCAAGGCTGTCTGCAAGATATGGCCAGAATGACCTCTGCCTGTCACCTTATCTCTCTCCACAGGAACACACACAGCTTATTTCCATTTGTGCTTTTACAACGAGTAACTCCATTTCGACTTTATGTCTATGATCTTTGTATCCAGCTGTTGTAAGTATAGCAGCGGACTGACCTTCACCTACTAGATCAAAAGCATCTCAAACAACCAGTAAAAGCGCTAAACAACACTAAAAAAAAATAACTCAACACCAAAAGGAGGCAGAAATAAAAGAGAAAAGGTATTAATGAAATAGGACATTTTGATTTCATAAAATATTTGTTCTTTAAACAAATAAGAGTTCACCTTTGTGAGGCAGACTAACCATGCATTATTTAAGCCTTCATAATTTGTATAGCTTTAGGCTGTTTTAGTTTAGAAGAATATACCAAATAAAAGAACTGAAATAGAGTGAAGACAGAAAAGAATGCTGCATTTTAGGTGAGCTGTAGAAGCTATATCATAAGTCAACAAGGAGATGACTATGGTGATTTCAGTGAAATTTGTGCAGTAGCCTGCAGGTTTGCCGGGCAAAAAAAATCTGAAAAACTTGCTTTACTCTTAATGTAGCTGGGAGTAAACTGTCTTACTACTATAGAGGACTGCAGCACACACTAGGAGCGCAGCTTTGGACCTACCTTTACGATACACTTGTTCAAACAGAGGATAAAAAATAGCTCCCTCAAAAATTGGTTCAAAAATTTTCTTCAAAAAATTTGTTATAAATATAACAAAACGAATTATTTCATGGACTTGGTTTGTCCCTTATTCTACCTTAAATCTCATATAGTGACCGTTACCTGCAATGCCACTTTCTGCTAGTACTGCTAATACCCGATAGGAATGCTAGTATTTGCTCCAAGGCTATATATCTTATTGATGAATAGACATAAACCCTAAGAGACACATAAGAAGTTATCAACTTCTTTAATAAGAATATGATGACATAACAACATGACAACAATTGACACAGGCGGTTACAGCCTTGGAAAAAAAATAAAGAAAATGGAAGCAGGAAAAGTGTGTGTGCGTGTGTGTGTGTGTGTGTGTGTGTGCGAGTGTGCATGTGTGGAGGGCAGGGTGTTAAACGAGGGTACAAAAGAAGAGTAACTATGAGCAGAAAGAACAGACGAGTGAGGCCACAAGCCTAATGTAGTGTCCTCTTTATATAACAAAGCAAACTACACAAATAAGCTCTTGTAACTAAGGTAGCGTCCATGTAATGAACTGCCCACCATGAAAAGAACACAATACATTGCTTGCAAGGCAATTCACATTAACAAAACATTGGCTGGAAGTAAAGTAATTAAAAAAGCTACACAAACAAGACAGAGACTGATTCTTTTATAAAATCAACAGGAGCCCGTGTAAAGACTTTTCCCATTTAAAAATCTGTTATAGCCTGAAACACTCCTTACAAACCAAAGTAAATATAGAGCCAAAAGAACTCAGCATTACAAAAGAGGAGAAAAGAAACAGTATAACATATACAGAAAAATATGCAAGAGTTAATTTTGAAATCGTGTCAAATAGTTTGTCCAGCAAAGCAGCTCTGACTCTGTTATTTACAATGCTCCCAGCGCTGTCTAGTAAAGTTAAGTTCTGTCTTCACAGAATGTTCTGTTTGTGTTTGTGTGAAATTTAAAGAAAATGATCCTACAATTTAACACACTGGTTGTTTTAAAAATATCAGCTGACATAGATTATTGGAACCTTTACTCACAGTATGTGTCAAGCTCCACTACGATTGGTAACTTTCTCTTTGTCTCAGTGGAAAATGGTTATTTTTAAAAAGCAACAGTATTAATGATAGTTATTGCATTCATGAAGATGTTGCATAGCAATCTAGCAATTATCCTTTTAAAGTCTGCAAATGCGTAAAGGGAGGTTATGTATATGTAATTAACATAAAGAACCTTTCACTGTTGCCATAGCAAGCATCTGTTACAGAACAACTGAGCAACCCAACCACCCACCCATGCACATCCATTTGATATTTAGGTGCATGATACTCTAGCATGATGGCACGAGTTCATATGAATGAAATAATCTTAAAGAGCTCTAACTAAATACAAGTAATGCAGGTTTGCACATTCAAAGTCAATCTAGATGTGAAATTTAAAGCATATTTAAAGCACATTTATTAGTACTGATCCTGCTCACTAATATATGATAACATGGACAGAGAGGGGAAAAAAACAGCTAATGCATGGGATAGGAAAAGTCATTTTCTTCTTTGTCTTGTAATAACTGCTCATAACAATATGCAGCCCAATTGTCAACAAGTCATATCTACTTACTGGATGCTAAATTAGTTTCAATTGTAACTGCTACCACATTATGCTTATAATCCATCCATTTTTTAGGGAGTGAAGCACCACATTTGTCAGAGTTATTTTTCAAAAGATCTATGGTTTTTATTCAAATCACCACTGACACAATAAAACTCATAATCCTGTCTGTAGGTACAACAAAGTCATTTTGTTTAAAGAGAGTGAGACTGATCGCCACCTTGACATCGCCCACTTGGATATTCTGGTAGATGATAGACAAAATAGGTCTATGGATGTGTTGCTACTCCGCTACAGTTAATACAAACATTTTCAGCTTGTTAATTATATTTCTCTTATATTAAGGGGGAAAAAATAGCACTCACATGCAGACACAGAAATAGCCCGGTATAGCAAACAATGGTGAAGAAGAATGAGAACTGAAAAATGAGATCAAAGAAAGCATGCCAAAATCGGGGATAAACTTTGTGACATGTATACTGGGAAGCATAAAGACAAACAAAGAACTCATTAGTAAGAAGATACAGGTGAAACTAAAAAAGGCTGAGCAGGCCATCTTAAAAGGAAAGACAAAGGAAAATATATACCCCCCTCCAAACTATTATGATCCTCTCATAGCGTTAATGGAAAATGTATTTTGACCAGTATTATCCATTCTTCCTCAGAATGTATTTCATGCTGAAAATTAGCTGAATATAAGAAAGATTTCTAGGAGAAAGTGTTGATCCTGACCACCTTCCTTCATTTGCAGTTGCATATTAAAATGTTCTGATCCCTTCCCCGAAAAGCAAGTAAATATAATCAGCTCAGCCACTACATTACTTATCAAAATGTAACTGGCAAAATAAATTAGCTGAATATAAACACAGTTTCTAGGAAAGTGTTGCAAATGGATGCCATCTAATTCTCCAAACCATAAATGAATGCTATTATGCAGATCTGTTCTTTTTCATTAGTGTAGAGATGAGTTTAGTTCTGTGTACCGCTGCGTGGTGTGAGCAATAGAAGGAAAGTCACCCTAATTAAATACAGTAGTGCGAGTAATCCACAGTCTACTTATTAAGACTCTGAGCAGAGGATCACACGAGTTTCACCATCAGTTTCTGTTTTAAGTCTACACAAATCTCTGTATTTCTTTATATTAGCAAACCCCCCTGTATTTAAAGGCATCTACACATGTATTCAAAGAAATGCCACTGTATGTGATAACCAACCCTGAGAGCTTATTACAAAAATCCAGTCTCTCACACACACACACAGGAAAAAATATTTCCATATTTAAAGAAGAAAAATACAAAAATGCTCTTCTAACTGTGACTCTTTATTGTGTTTCCTCCTTAGATGTTAAATGTTTTATACTTTTCTCATTGTTACTGCGCTCTCTCTTTATGTCTTGTGCTTGTGCAGTAATGTTTGCCCTAAATTTCATGAAATCAGAGCCTGTCTCTTCTTTATACCAAACAAAACAGACCATAAGGGAATCAGTAAAATGTCCTCATTTCGTTTTCTGTCTATTTTTTACTATTTCAATCTGTTAAATTATGGAAGTATAAAAGAAATGCGTTATATCTAATCCTGAGATGGTTAGGTACATGTAGTAAGTGTGAAGGATATCGTACCCGAAGGTAAACTTAGACTAAGTGGAAACTTTTTACAAAACGAACCAAAAGAAACAGACTAAACGCTACCTCGTGCATATACACACAAACCTCAAACTTTATGAAGATCTTACATTACTCTCTTTTTTCTTCTTACTGGCTTTACATCTCTGACTTCAGCTATTATTTCCACTCTGATTTTCTCTGTCTCATTTAACTCTCCTCTGACTGAGCTAGACTTAATTAACCTTTATGGAAATGTGAAGTGCAATATTATCAAGACATTATAGTCTGATTCAATTAGAGTTCTTGCTGAAGTTTCACTAAACGAAGTACACTGCCAGTTAAGGAAGCGAAAGCCAATTATTCTTGGAACCTATTTGAACTTTTAAGCATTTTGGGAGTTGGTCTACTTTGCTAGTCTGGTGGGGAAAATATTTCTTGATAGAAAAATAATGCATATTTTCTTATGACACGCATTATCGCAAAAGTGGCAGACAAAGTAAACTCACAGTTATTAATAAAGTGTCACTTTGTTGCTAGAAGTCTGTTGCAAAAGCAGAGAAACAGTGAGTCATGCCCTTAAGAAATAGGAGAAAAGACCTGATATAGGAGCTGAAAGATGGGCCTGGCCCTTCAGCTGATCCGTCTGCTGCTCACTGAAGCCTCTTCAGAAATGGTCTTAGTAGAAAGATGGCTGTCAAGAACCAATTCTTCAGCAAGGGAGCCATGGTGAAAAGGTAGTGAGGTACGCCAAATTACACAAAAGTGCAACTTATGTTATGGATTGATGAATCCAAATTTGACATTTCTGGTTCAAATTATCATCAGTATGTACTGAGGAGGTCAGGTGAGAGGTGCAACAGTGAGTGTCCTTGCAGTAAAGCATACTTGGATAGAAAAACACACAGTCAGGAACACTCTCAGTCATGGATTGGCCCCCCCAGGGCCCGGATCTCAACATTATTGAAGCAGTGTAGGATCATATTGACAGAGAACAGAATAAAAGGCAGCCAACATTTAAAGAATTCCCTTCTAGAAGCCGGGAGAGCTATTCTTCAAGACTACTTAAAAGTTTTACATAAAGGTAACCTAAGAGAGCTCATTTTGTATTGAAGAATAAAGGGACTCATACCAGATATTGACTTTTAAGCTTGTTAGAACTGTAAAACCTCTGTGCTTGCCTTATATACTGCATTTTTTATGTATGCCTTTGGAAGTTTTAATAAATATTGCTCCTAAAAACATCTAAAATTTCAAATTTTTCTAGTAAAATACAAAGAAATAATGGATGGCTCCAGACTTTTCTATTGGGATATGACACAAAACCTACTGTAAAACACTGACAATCAGTGGAGTCAATTTCAAATAACAGTGTAACTTCTCTATCCACTAACACGTCTTGAGGCAAATGAAAAGCTATTATCTCCCAAACTGGGGATTAATTATTTTAAGGGGCATAAAATAATTATAGACATTCAGTCAGTTACAAAATTGGCCATTTTGCGTCATATTGGCAAGGGAGCATTTAATCAAAAGCAATCGTTAAATGTTTTATGTTTTATCTGATACATTTTATAATGTAAGTCAGAATTGTAATACGTCACAGCAATAACGTGAGTGCTGCTGAACACATAAATGATTATTGACAGGATTATTTTTGTCTTTGGCCGTTTGATATTTTGATAATGTGTAGCAAGCTGTTTAAAATGATAATATCTGGCTACCCACCAACACCTGCTGTGCATTTAAATCAGCCACAGGTCTGAAGCTCTGCACAAATCTCTTGTGACAACATCCCCACTGCAGAGAAGAATTAGGTTTGGCAGGATCCTGCAGTGAATTTTAACATACTTATCAAAGCATAACAACAGTGAATTAATAACTTAACTGCACATACTTTAAATAATTGTTAAGGACAGATGAGAGAGATGGAGGGAATAAAGAGGAGGAAAAGAAGTAAAGGTCATTGGTAATGATGTATGCGATGTACATCAGATCTGATTAAGGTGCTGAGCTTTTTCTTCTGAATCCAGAATTAAGGCAAGGAAGTCATTTAACAGCTGATTCAGTGCTGTGTGACAAACGCAAGAATAAAGTGATATTTTATCTGAAGATACACGGGTATCATACACATACAGACAGAAGTGGATCATTTTCATACATTTCTCAGTATGACTGTAACATGAAGTTCAATAAAATTAAGAGTCTTTCCAAATGCCAAACAGACCAAATATCAGTGTTCGATAATTTGTGAAGTCTTGAGTGACTGTTTTACATTTATTGCCATATGAAATTGAATAAAAACTGTACTAAACTGTGTTAAAGTTTTTATCTGTGTTAAGTTGTCATTTCCTGTAGATATAGCTCCTTCTGTTAACTGTTAGATATTTAACAAGCCATAGCTCTGTTTATGTCTCAGTGAAAGCTGTTGATGAAATACCAGGGTAACTTCAATACTCCTTATTTTGAGAAAAAGAAAACAAGTGAGATGAGGTGGATAACAGATTTGTAGGTGGAAACAATGTAAACTAAATATTAACCTGAGTAGGAACCATCCTACTCAGCATGTAAGCTGTTTGCATAGAATATGGGTTAGGTTAATATGACTCTCCTTAATCATTTGGATAAATAAACCTTAATAGGCTTTAATCCTAATGCTATGTGCATATATCTGACAGTGCGTATACATGTTACTGCGTATACATGCTGACAATCAAACCACAGTACAACTTCAGTTGGGATTACATCAGTGACGTTCACATGGTGCCTAAGTAACCTCTGACAGCTGAGCGTTGCGGAGACTCAGAATGGGGACTGATTAAAAATCCAAATGTTCCTTTTGGTTTGTCTACCAGAGGCTGACATTGCAACACCATTTTTGTCATGTACGGGGCATTACTGTATGTACTGTATGTCACTTCTTACGTCAGCGTTCACTGCTCTGAAGTTCAAATAAAAAAAAACAGTCTGGCGCACAGTTTGAACAACACCTGTTTACCAGACACCTTGAAGCTCGAGCATCAAGGACACAGTAGCTACTGCTAACAGAATACGCCAAGTGTGCAACTGAACAGCTGCCACTCAAACTGTATTCAGATAAATGCAGGTGTACGTCAGTGTTGACTGTTACAAAAATCACATTATATTTTTCGTCAGTAAGCTAACAAATCACTGTACTAAATTCAGTAATTGTAACTAAAAACAATTCTGTTTTTAGTTACAATTACATGAATTATATTTTCTAAACCGAAAAAGTATTAAATCACAAGTTATGCACTTGTTGCTTATTTGCTTTGACAAAAGTAAACGAGGTTATAAAAATATTATTGCTAATCTGGTGCTGTGTTAAAATTGGCTAATCCGGGTTAACAAGTCAACGCAGATTGATCAGTGTTAGGGGCGACTCTGCGTTAACGCGTACGCGATTAACAATGAACCCATCTGGAGCGCAGACTGACTCAAAATCCCTGAAATGTCTCTGTCAACGCATTTCAGGGAGTTTGTCCTAAGTTTGTCCATTCTGCACTCCAGATGGGGTGAGTGCATTTTAAAAAAAGTACTCGCGTTAACGCTGAGAGCGCAAAAAAATATACCTATTACTTATATGTATGTTTTACTTGCAACAGTGTCTTTCCCCACAGGTTACACAAGCATTATATGCTGCTAATCTTTAAGATGTATTGCACACAGCCTGAAAAATAACATAGTGAACTATGTCGTATTAATATTTAATATCTGTACACTATATAAACACACAAACATTGGCTCTACTGGGAAGTAACATTTTCTAAGTTTGAAATGAATAGCACACTAGAGCCACCTCTGGCTTAGAGAGCACTCTAAACATCTGAAAAAAATCACAGCTTCACTCTAATATTGAATACAGCGTTTCTACACATTGTACGTAATGCTGTTGCCTGGCTTACCATTGCCATATACATGTGAATCAAGTCATATATTGAGTATATGTAGAGCACTAAGCAACGTATTTCTGCAGAAAGAGACAAGGAATATTATTTATCATTGGATGTGCAAAGGCTCTCAGTCTCCGAACTTAGTTGTACAAAGTTTGCCTCTGAAACTGCATTTCAATGCAACAAGTGAATTTTCGCCCTCCAAGCTTGTCAGTGGGATTGCACATCCAATAATAGGCCTAGAGGACAGATGGAAAAACAGGGAAAGGTGAAAACAATGTTGATGGAAAGAGGGATGTGTAGCTGATAGGATGGACGATGACTGAACTCAGAATGAATGGCAAGTACGTCAGTTTCAAGGATTTCTGAGAAAGAGAAAAAAAGCGAACAAATACACTGCAGAGGAGAAATATGGACTGACAGAGGTGAGAAGATATTAAGGGAATGCGTTGAGATAGGAGAGGAGGAAAGAAGAGAAAGTTAATATAAAATGGTGTTTGCTTTCCTGGAGTAGAGCTCATCTGGATTCAATCCCATATTCATGTCTACAGCTTTGACAGGCAGTGTCTCATTTATATGAACAGGCAGGTATAGTGCTAAATATTAGATGCAGTGCCAAGGAGATGATGAAGCTTCACTCACAGCCACACGGCTTTGCATCTGGTTTTGAAGAGAGGCAAACTGCTGCAGTAATCAATACTTAATTAGTAGATAGTGTAATATACACACAAATGCACAGTCATAATAAACACAGCCAAATGCACTTGTTTTGAAAAGCAGATGCAAGTTCAAATCAATACCTATGGAAAACGGCAAATTGACTGCAATTGCATAACAATTTTTTTAACCTTAAAAGTGCAGTGTAACATTATAACTGAGCCAGGGGACATTATAACTGAGCCAGGGGACATTCCTCTAGGCCGTAGGTTCTTAAACTTTCCCTTGCATGCCCCACTTCAGTAGCTGGGAAAAGTTCACATCCACACTCCTGTAAAGTGTATTTCATTAACAAAGTAAAACAGTTGAATTCTAAATTCAACCAGTTTTTCTCCGTGGTCATCTGTGCCCCACTAGCAGTGGCTTTGTGATGGGATGTTCACCAGTTTGTCCTCACATGCAGAGACAAAATCAGATTGAAAAAAACAAACCAAAAAAAGCCCCCATAATCACTGTGATGTTCTTTGGCAGCTCCTAGAGGCCTCCATCTCAGGGAAGCCATGGCAGTGCTAGCGTTTTTCTCCTCTTTGTCAGTGACCTTTTAGCTGAAGAATGTGGATTCTTTAGTGGAGAAAAGTTGAAAAAGTTTCCCTGCAGCTGAGCACACAGGCCTCGTATCTCTGTTTTACAATGAAGTGTCAGAGGTCAATCACAAGTCTCTTTATTATTGCAAGGGTGTAAGAGTAGTTCTAAAGTCAGGAACTGTGTGGTTACCAAAACACAGAGGGACTATGATTTCATTCTTTGCTTACTCTGTTATATATTTAAATACTAAACTGTTGTTTTGGAACCATAAAATGTGCATATACTTAAAGTACATATACAAAAAGTAATTTACAACTGAGCTGCCATACACATAGCTGCTATGCCCAGCAGGCAACATCCCACACTGCTTCCTGAGCCACAGCTCTCCAGATGAATAGACTTATGATGCATTGAAGTTGACCTTTGATTTTGTATAAAATACAATGACGTCATTATGTCACCTCAATAAACATATTAGTTGCCATGCCACATCCTGTGCATGTGTGTATGTATCAGTACCGTGGTTTGTTTTAAAGCCAAAGACTGCACCAACAAATCGAGGATTCTACTCACTTGCTTGTCCTGAGTAAACCCAAGGGAAGAGGGAGAGTCACACTGCACAGGAATAAGCTGAATACGAGAAAACAACAACAACCACACCGCGCGAACCATATTAACCATGAATGATGCAGGCCCCCAGGTTAGCAGCTAAGAAGCTGCATCATCTCTCCTTTACAGTCATCAAGGCTGGCCCTAATGTTCAGTGCTTCACCATAAAAGAGTAGCAATCCATCCTCCATCCTCCCAAAAAGAAGACAACATATTTAACACATTTAATCACTTCCTGAGAGTAAGAGTTGGAAAACTATTGTGGTTTAATTTACCGGCCTTATCATTATCTATTTCATCACTAAAGCCATATTTCAACTTTAAGCTTCAGTTTCTTTGGCCAAAAAAAAAACAAAGACGTGGTTTTGTTGTCGACTGTATATTGTCGGCAACATGAGGAGAACGTGCGCGGCACCCGCATTATCACTGATCAAAGACTCGAGATTTCAAAGACTAATTCCTGCTCAACACGTGCACATGCTCGACTCTCAGGAACACAGCAGCTGTGGTCTCGTTTCACATCATCTTAGAAGAAGCTGAAAGTCTTACTCCAGAAACAAAGAAGGAAATCACATAATTCATTATTTCCCAGTTTTATTTACAATTTTCCCAATTCTATCATTGCATTTCAGCGACTGGTGTTGCTTCTTATAAAGTCTCTCAAATCATCTTAATAGCAATCCCACAGTATTTCAAAATCATTCCCAGTGTCTCTCAACCAGCACTACAAGGAATCTAATGAGTCCTCTTGAGAATACAACTCTCTGTCTTCCTATTGCATTATCTTCAATTCTGATCGACTGAGGAAGGCCTGGTCATGAAGTGCCAATCGTCTATTTATCGTCTGCAGCGTCACAGTGAGAGCTCTGTAGGCGAAATAAATGTGACATCACATTCAGTACATGAGTGTACCAAACAGCTGTGATGTCATTTTGCAATAAACAAGTATTGATGACACTGGATGTGAAAATGCATTTTCATTGTCAGCATCAGTCAGTTCAGCCTTTCAGACAGGCTCCAGAGAGGCTATTTTAGTTTTTTATTACATCATCAAGACGGCACTCCGTCAGATCCTCACTGGAAAGCAGAGTCGAGCGTCTTGTTTAATACATTCGGCAGAGGTTTGCTTTTCATTATCCACATTGCATTTGGATAAATGTGATATAGATTTGGAAAAAAATCTATGTCTAAACCCAAAACAACCTAACTATTGAAAATACAGCTTTATTAATAAATGGCGAATGACTAATTGTCTACTTTCCTGTTACCCAAGTTAACAGAGAAACTTAGAAACATGTTTCGAAAGCATGCAGCAAATGTTGATATATCTTGGATGAAGCTTTGTGAAGCACAGCCTGCTGCTGAAGGTACTCCAGAGTTTTAGAGCCCTGATGTGAATAACAAAACAGACTAATGGCCGCTTAAACAGCCAGTGGGATGATCATTTAAAAAAAAAAGACACTTTGTGTTAAATGGTAGCAAGTAAATCCAGAAGCATCTTAACCAACTAAACCACCCCACTGTGCCTGTGTACTGCCTGCCCATGTACAGTAAACAGGACTTTTATGTGAATGGCGCTCTACAGAAAAGCTGAGAAACATAAATGGCCAAACTGAATAGAATAGCACTGCTTTCAGGGGTTTTTTTTATGTTGCATATAAAGTGTGAACCTCTTTTACAGATTATTGAACCCAGTTAGCTGATCTAAAATCAGAAAATGCTAAAAATGTCCATGGCATGCCTCTCCTCCCACCTTTATTTTTTTAATTCATCATTTAGAACAAAAAGCTTTTGAAAGGAAGTGGCATCATTCGCACACATGCATTTGCACAGGTCTGTCACTCCCAATTTTTTTTACGTGTGCACACATGTAAATGATCCCCTGGTTTCACACTTAGATGCATTGCTTAACTAATTTTTCAAAATGCAGGGTAAATGTTCTCTTAATTTGTTAATTTTTTATCCCAAACGTACACAGAGATGCACATACAAATATGCAGTCATATGAAAAAGAAAGCACACGGTGCTACGAAAACTAATTACAACCTTACCGCCTCCACAAGAAGAGAGGGTAAGTGGGTTCTGCTAATCAAATGCTCTTGATTAATTGGTCATCAGCAAGTTTGAGCATCTGTATAAAAGCAGAAGGTTTGTCCATTTGTTGATCCGGAGCGTTAAACGAATGCTGTGGCTGGACATCTGTGAATAAACAAATACAAACATGAACTGAACTCTTTGAACTGAAGAAACATTGTGAACAAGAGCGGGGGTAATTCCTCCACATTACATGAGAGACTGCTATAAAGTCATACAGAAAACCATTACTTCAAGTCAGTGTTGCTAAATGTGGTACTTCAAGCTAATGAATCTCCGAGGCACCTTTACACATCCTGCAACTTGGCTTGTCTCAGCTGTGGAACTCCTGCCTCTATCGATCAAGTGCTTTGGATCTTTTTTTGTGCCGCCATGCACAAGAAAGAGGTTCTGATCATGGCAGCGCAAGTCCTTTAGGTCAGACTTTTCTAGTCACACATGCCAACCAGTTCCAATATCTGTTGATGGTGCATTCCATGGAGCAGCTTGGTCGTCTTCTTGATCTACAGTATTTTCTTCTGCTGTGCCTTATCAGCCCTCTGCTGCCTGAGGCACTCATGTAACAGCTCATCTCACAGGGCCATCTACCTGATGTATTCATGGACGGTTCTCATTTCATCCTGGATTGTGTCTTTGACACTCACTAATCCTTGCCCTCCCTCTTTCTGTTGCTCATACAGCCTCAGGGTGCTGGACTTTGGGTGGAAAGCTCTATGCATTGTGAGGAGTACTCATATCTTGACATCAGTGGCATCTCCTGTAGCCAGCCTATTATTCCAGCAGGGTATCTGATGACTGGTGGGACAAATTTGTGGAGTAGAGCATATACACATCACGTCCTGTGAGAACCTGGAACGTGTGAGAATTTTAAATAAATCAATTAAACCACTAATTGGTTCGGCACCTTTGTACCGACATTAAATTAAATTCACCAAACAGCCTGTTTGCATTTACTCCACCACCAAGAAACACACAACATACACAGTATTTCTTTGTCTTTTTTTTCCTCAAAATTCTTCTCCCCTCTACACAAGCAATCTGATGTTTTGTGTGTGCTTACTGTATGCATACAGATATGAATTTGTATAGACTGCTTAAACCATTTGAACATAAATACAATGAGGAGAGGCCAAAAGAAAATGCAAAGAGCCACCACTTACAAATATTAATGTCACCAAAACAAATTGAGGTCTCATTGCACTTTAATGATTATAAGAAGCTTTCCAGGCAGAAGAAAAAAAAAATCAATGCTCCCTTTAGCCATATCTATCGTGTTCTGACTTAACAGGCAGCAAGAGCACCTCTGGTGTTTTACCCTGATCAATAATAAATAAACAAGGCTAGTCACTTGTTTTCTTCAGATTACACAGAGGTGTATGTAAAATCCCGAATATGTATTGCATGGAAGAGCTTGGTGCTGGAAAAATAACCATACCCTTATCATTTAGTACCCCATTATGAAAAATGTATTTTATCACCCATTTGAATTATGCTTGTTTTGTTATAGTGTGCTGAAAATAAGCAGACGACAGTTTCACGTACTTTGAATCGCTTCAAAATTCAGATGAGCGTTTTTGGGTTCAGTTTTGGTTGAGAGTGAGGCTACATAGCCTCAACCAAACCGATTTACCGTTCTCTCCTTGAACTAATCCAGTGACTTTTGTTAGATCCGCTGCATGATGAACATTTTGTCTTTATATCTTATGTCACACGAGGGTTTCCCGAGTCACACCTGCCCCATATTCTCAGTCTCCCCTCTTTGGTGACTGAACTTGTTATTTAGGTGGGAAAATAACACTATTTTTTTTTCTTTTTTGCCAGTCACCTTTCAGTGACTTTCATGCTTAAGTCATCCACCTTATATTAAAAGATTGAAATACTGGAATAGACAATATTGCTGATTATTAGTTTAAATGAGATATTCTTTAGACAAGGCATCCTCATTCTGAGAAATATACATAATTCTATTCTTTTTCTATAACTTGAAGAGTAATTTCAAATTACAAATTAC
>VOQK01025777.1:4287-18734 GCA_015052645.1 Benitochromis conjunctus | reverse complement strand
AGCATGCCCCACCCAGTGCAACAGTGTGTCCTGCCACACCCTAAAAACTGGTTAAGAATAGGTCACAACAAGGAATCGAGCCTCCAAACCTATTAAATGCAGATTAATAATGTAGTAAGCACGATGGCTCTGGAGTTAGCATTGGTGCATCAAAGCAAGAGGATCCTGAGAACTTTAACCTGAGTTTACATGTTCTAGATATGCTTGTGCATATTTCTGTTTCTCCCACCAATTATTTGAAATATTAGCAGTCATTTTTCAGAATTCATTTAACTTTAAGAAACAGTAGCAGTGTCTTTATGTATGCTAGACATGTTTGAAATGGGAAGCAGAGACAAACAGGAGGTTGTGTTATTTGGACTAGTACTGTTAAATTGAAGTCAGAAGGCAGTTTGTCAGACAGAAGATCATATTGTACTATATCGGAAGAAAGACTGGGAAAAATTTGATTATTGTCACTGTAATAGACATGTGGTATCTTTTTGCGTGTAGTGTGCTTTTATTTAAAAAAAAATAAAGGTGGTGCTTAGGGGAACTAAAAAGATTTAACCATGAAATATGAGCATAAGTAAAAATGATATGTTCTTTGCTGCTTGTATGTAAATTAAACTGATTCTATTGAATAATGCTTCAGTATTCAGGCATGGGAAACAATCAATTCAGTTCAGTTCACTTAATTCGAGACATGAGGTCTAATTGAATACATAAAAGGGCATATACTAAATATGACCAGCTGAAAGGATGCCAAAGAATGCTTTCATTATTTGCTCCTTCTTCCCTGCATTTAGCTGAAACCTTCCTCTCTCTGCACTCTCTGTACTGAGGCCTCCACATCAGCTGCTGAGGCCAAGGGGATAAAGGTGCAGCTGTCTGGGCACAACAAGGCTATCGTGATGGTAAAGCCTGGTACTTACTTCTGCTGCAAATACAGCCATGTGGAAAGGTCAAACCAGGCACTCCCCATCGTCACTAGTGGACCGTTAATCATTAGTGCCAGAGCAACCAACTGGACTGGAATTTCTCTGGGTCATCCAAGATCCAATATGATCCCTTGGAAGAACTTCACTGGACTCCCCGTCAAACATGATGAAATGGATCCCAGCAACCGACTTTAAAGTAGCGTCGCAACGAAGGTCTCAGATGGGCACTTAGAACCGATAAAGACGGATGGATTCATTTTGGGCTCCCGCTGTGGGAATAGTGTAGCAACTGTTTGCTTAAGATGATGATAGTGTTCATTTGATTTTAGATGACAAGTTTGATAAAGCCAACCAGTTGGCTTAGTTTAGCATGAAGGCAGGAAACAGTGGACACAATGAGCTTATGGATAGTCTGAGAATGTAAACAAATCCACCGCTAAAGCTCACTTAACTAGCAGCAAGAGGTGTGTCAGATATAAACACTTAATTCTGGTATATGTGTTAGAAAAGACTTGCGGCTCTATAAAAGCATCTCTTCCTTTGCTCTTGTTACAGTTAACGTAGTCACTAGTTGTGCAGTCTTATTTGTGCCGTCATAAACGTTAACATTTAACATGCTAACTGAGCCCTGTAGAGACCGAGATGTAGCACTTGGGTGGCGTTTCTTTGAGCATTGCACAGTCTGACCTCGGGGTGAATCTATTGTGATGTCCACTCCTGGGAGGATTGGCAGCTTTCTTGAATGTTTTCCACCTTCTCACTCTAGAATGATGGACTTCAAAATGTTTTGAAATGGGCTTAAAACTCTGCCCAGATTGATGGGCACATGGCATTGTGTTAATGGCCACATGAATGCTCCAGACCAGCAAACTAATAAAACTTCTGCTTTTACAGAGGAGCTCACATGTCCTGATGACCAGTTATTCAAGTGAATTTGATTATGAGCATCTAGCTGTTGCTTAATCCCCTCTTAAAGAGGGAAACAGTAAGGGTGAACTTATTTATCTATTTATTTTTACACACTGCAGTATTTATTGTTTATCTGAGGTTGCATTATTTGTACCACCTGATCCTTTAAGACCTGCAAAGGATATTTATTTATTATTATTTATTTTTTTAGCTTTGTAATCCTCTCATTTTCTCCTATTGCTAAATACCAGAATTAATAGATAATAACAGATAATAATAGATAATAATAGAATTGTCAAAAGGGCAGTTTTGCCACTCGCAAACTGTTTTGACTGTACTTTGTATCTTGTGAATATTCTAAGAATAAGGTCTAAGTGCATAACGATGGTCAAATTGATTGCATGGGTGTTGTTTTTTTTTTTAATGAAGTTAACAAAATTAGGTGAAGAATTTGTTCTTGTGTTTTTTCGCTGTTATCATGGTATATACAGTTTTATGATTTTAAGTTAGAAAACTATAGTGTAACTTGGACAACTGCCTCCTGAGCACCTTTCTCTTGTCTGGTTTTCCTTGTCACCAGACACTCAGTTTGAAACACTGATTAAAAGCCTTCTGCACTTGTTTTCACTCTTTCTTCATTCTGTGCCATTGCGCTGACGTGCTTCTATATATATGACATGGCAAATCCTCAGTCATTTAGCCTGGCGTTATGTTCCCAGACGGGTAAATCTCTGTTGGGATTGGTGGGATGTTTCAACCCTTGCAGCGACCTGACACCTTATTTAGATGCTGATGTTTTCTCTTCCTTTCATAGTTCTACTGTATGAAATGACACGGACAGATTTCCACGATCATGTGCTTTCCTCTGTAATTAGCTGGATATTTCTGTAACATGTTTGGGGCACAGGTTTCTAGCCCATCTGTACTTAATATCAAGCATTTTGTAAGGAAAGTATGAATACGGTTAGGCCCATAGTTTATTCAACAAAGACACAATTTTTGTAGTTTTGGCTCTGCACAAACAATCAAAACTTTTGCATTGGCTCTTTACGAATTACAGACATTTTCAGAGACTCAAAAGTAACTGGACTAATTAACATAATTACATATCTAAATATAACATTTATTTTTATCACATGGATGAAAATTCCTTGCGGTATATCTGAAATCAAAGACTTACAATATAAAATTAGTGGTTCTCTGCATTCGTGTTGTATCTAATCACTGATAAGTGTGCCCAGTTGGATTAAAATCAGGTGATTAACTTGGCTGTTGAAGAATATCCTATTTGTTTGCAGACTCTTGAGTCGCTTTTGCAGTATGCAAAAAAGATGCAGGTACTTTGTTTTTACAAAAGCCCTTGCATTAAAGCTGAAAGTCTGCATTTCAATCACATAAAGCTTATAAACTATATATTCAAGAAGGGAGAGCTGTATTCACTCATCTGCCTGCATTCTTGGGTGTTGGGGCTGCTAATTCATTCTTTGAATCACTTCAATTTTCCTACGCTGTCAAACTTAATTCTGTCTTAACGCTCGGCTTGGTCATTTTCTCTCCCACCAATCAGCCTCTGGTCTGTGTGCTTCAAATCTTACTGCACTTCTGTCATCCTATCTTTCAGACTCTCATTCGTGGAACCCACCTCCTCCCCATCTCCACCTCGGACTGATAGAGATCCTCGTCCAAGTCTACACCTGCTTCGTCTCTGGGGGGGTCCTCTTCTCTAGCTACTCTACTTTAGTTCATCAGAGACTAATAGCTTATTGCTCAGACTCTATATTTCAATAAATCCTGTCCAGTTAACTTCAAATGAGCTCTCCTTGTTGAAATACGCTTTATTGTTTGATTTAAAATCCACTGTGGTGATGTTCATCAAAGTCAAAGTCAAAACTACAAAAATTGTCTTTGTCCAACTAATTTTATGGAAAAAGACATATTTTTTTTTTAGTTATGTGACATAACTGAATTGTTGAAAAAAATCTCAACAACCCAAAATGTCTCTTAAGAAGTCACCAGTGAGGTAATTTGATTTTATTCCTACAGTAAGCATATTTTGGCAGTCATCTACTTTATGAACTAGGACCTTGGATATCCGTTTGTTGTCCTAAAATTTAATTAATTACTATATTCTCACACTGACAATGCTTACTCTAAAATTCACTCTTCTAAAGGTTTTTAGTCGAAAAACAAAGAGCACAAGTCTTAATAACTGACTTTTTTCTGATGTTACTCAGAGAGATTGCTGCAGACTCACAGAGTAAAAAGCTGGACCCCTCTGTCTCTGCATTTTTCTTACTAATTCTGTCTCTTGCAGGCAGCTGATATGTTGGCACTCTGCTATGCAGTGCCAAGCCCTCCCTGCTTTGAATATAGATCCAATCTGTGGGTGGAAAAAAAAAGATTGGGATTGGTGGTGTGGTGGCAGCTGAGGGCCAGCTGTGGATTTTTACTTCTTTGGCTATTATGACAGCAATAGGAATTGAATAGGCATGTGTGGCGGGGCGCGGTCTGCGGTGCCACTGCAGGGGAGGCGAACACACCTGCACGGCATCTGCAATTACGCCTCCCCTGCATAAAAGACTGAACTAGGTCCCGATTGTTGCTGTTGGTGGTGATGTGTTCGGCTGGCAGCAACCGGAACAATAAAGAATGCTGAAAAGCATGAATGTGTGGACGGGTCTGCCGTGTGTGCTTTACAGGATGTTTTTATTTTACAGGTTGTTGGTGTGACCGTCCATGGGTATTTTTTTTCTTAAGCTATAAGTAATCTCATTGTCATGATGACAGATCTTTTTCAAAGAAGGCATCTTGACCACTCAGTAGAAATGCACAGCTGTAAATAAAAACAATGATGGCTGAATTCATTTTAAGCTGTTCACGCGGGTACTGGCTACCTGCCACACTGTCATGAGCCATTTCGACACATGTCCTACAGCCCTGAGCTCTTCTAGACAATAGCTGACAGACGTGCATGTGAGACCACATTAGCCTGTCTTTAATACACCAGCTCTCTGGTTAAACTGCAGCAATAACACAGAGCACAGGTAACTGTAAAAGGCATTCATCGCCAGTGAGTGGGCATCATGTGTGTTGGCCTGTGCAGGTGCTATCACAGACACGGAGTACTTCACGTAGCTGCACAGTGAGAATATTTCTTCAGATTAGAATCTTCCACAACTGAAGTCTTTGTGTGTTTGATGTGGACACTTTGTCAGCTGTGTGAAAGGCAGAACGTGAACCCAGATGCTAGACTTGGGAGACGGGAATGAACTAAAACAACATCAGCTTCACTCCTGTTTTTTAACAGAATACAAAGTCCAGCGTAGCTGCAGGGCGGGAGCAGCGAAACTAAACACCAGGAACCACAGAGCAACGAGACACACAACCACGAGAGGCAGCGCAACAAAGGCAAGGAGAGACACAGACAATATACATACTCACAATATAATGAGGGGAAAGAAAGCAGGTGGCCACACAGCTGAGAGCAACTAACACTCAAGAGGAAGTGAAGCTTCACAGAAAACCAGAGGACAACAAACATCCAAAATAAAACAGGAAGAGACCCACAAGTGAACGAGAATACAAGATTAACTCGACACAACTAAACGGGGGAACAAGAAAGACAAAAATACAGAGAACAGACTGAAGGACTACAACGCAGATACAAGACCAGGACAGAGCAGACAGGAAAGGGAAGCAACATCCAAAGGTGAACTAAGAATGAGATATTAGCACAGGTAACAAAATTTAGAAGCATAAGGAAATAGGAAATGACACCATTAACAAAACCCAATAAATTATGTAAAGGTCGAACTTAAACCACTCCTCAAAACTACATGCTTCAATAGTACAGAGCTACTGTTATTATTTATGACTTCCTGAGGAAAACTTTGTAGAACAACAAAAAAGTGGCTGTTTGTTACAACTTTTTTTCAGTTTAGCAGTAGTTTTGGCCGGCATTAGCCAGTCCAGAAATTTCACTGTGCCCCATCGGTGACTGATGCACAGCTACGAGTAAAATCAAGGCACTAATGTCAGTAACAACCAAGCTCACGTTATTTATTTGGTTTAACAGTCGTGCCTGCAGCAGTCACAGTAACTAGCATGGCACTGATTTTGGCCCATTTCAAGTCAGACCTTGGGAAGTACCCATCATGTCTCTTTCTGGAACTAAAAAGAGGTCATTCTTCACCTGGTACAGCGAGGTTTAAAGCAGGTCCTCACTTGAAAACTGCAAAACAAATGGAACCAATGTGTCAAAGATATTATGCACTACAGTAACAGTTAGTGACCTCAACTGTCCTGGTGCATGGTGAGTTCATCAACCCACTTTGTCAGATAACATCATCTATGAGTGTACTATGCATGTATTTTTATTTTATGCATGTATTGTAATCATGCATACCGGTTGATGACAGGTTGTTCAACCTGTAAAGAGATAAAGATGCAGCACTGTGTCTCAGTTTACAGTTTTAAATGTCCATCTAAAGTGTTTTGTTATTATTGTTATTATTGTTATTATTTATTTTTACTTAGCATCTGGGGGATTTCACGGTTCACAGTCCAGTTATCAGTCAGCACAATGAGGACAGCAGTTTTTGTATTCTGCTATCTAATATTGGTCTTTTGTGATGCTCCAGTGGGTTAAGGGAATAAAAAGAGTACTTTTTTGTTTGTTTGTTTGTTTTGTTTGAGTATTTTCTCATGATAAGGGGAAACCATCCAAATAAATTATTTCTGGTTGAGCAGGTTTTGGTTTTTATTTGATATATGTGATTAGGACACAGACTCACCGACTGACCTGCTCAGCCATGAATGGAGAAAAGACAGTACACCCTCACTTTAACTTGAATTCTTTTCAATCTTCAATATGTTTTAAGGTTCCTAATATTTAAAAAATTAAATAATTGAAGCTACATTTTGATGATTTTTCTTCTTAGGGTGCTTTCAGTGAAGTGAGATCAGCTGCCTCTAATGACCTGCCAGTGGTGCCAGTCCAGTCATGTGAATGTCCTCTGAGTAATTTTCTTGTTAAGAAAAAAAAAGGATGTCTTTCAAAAGTCTAAAAACACAGACTGCAGACAGTTTTTGAGAAATTTCACGGTTTTCTTTAAACAAATTATCCTGTGTGGCACAGCAGTCTGAGAACCTTCTTAATGCTAAGTTATTGAAGAAATGTAGTAGTAAACAGCACAGGGTTTACGTCTTGTTTAGGACTTGTAGGACAAATGTTTTAGTGATTGAAAACTGAATTTAGCCGTAATAGATCATGCTAAGGGAATTATACAGTTTAGATGCTTCTATTAGAGATGCACCAATTGACCGCCCAGGAACAGGAATCCAGCATTCCCGTTCCCATTCATGTATATTGGATTATAAGCTGGTCTATTTCATGCATGCACAACACATGCACAGCAGTGCAAGCAAATAGTTTCACACATTCACAGCCAGTCGCTAATAACAATTTAGGTCTGATAAGGTTTCTTTGTAACAACAAATCTAATCAGATACTTAAATCACCCCCACCCAGTTAAACATGGACATTTTTTTTAACAAAGCCAACAAAGAAAAGCGGCTAAAGGTAACGCTTTGCAGCCAGCCGCAAGCCAGCAGCCTCGGTATGAGCAAAGAATCAAAGCATTTACAAGTAAAATTATGGAGACCAGTGAAAAAGACATAAGTGTCAATGTGCTGTTACCTGGTTAAGTTTGAAATGTACAGGAAAATAATGTAAGTACCTGAAATTTGTTTTGTCTGGTAAGGTAAACTATGTCAAGGAAAGGTGGGTTTGCAGCAGCTCATTTTCACTTAATTATTATCTTTACCTCGTTTCAGCAGCAGAGCACTTTGATGTTTAAATGAAAGAAGAACCTTTAAATTTTGCACTGAAGGTCCCATGATGTTTGCTTGTGTATGCTGTCAGCTACAGTTCTTAGAAAGAAAATCTGCCACTACCAAGATAACTGCATCTCTAGTTTCCACAAATCTTATTTCTAGGATCGTGCCTAATACAAAGACAACTGGATCACCGATGTCCTTTTTAAAATTGATTTTTACGATAACAAATAACTTTTGGAAATAATCTGCCGGCCTCTTTTTGCTTCAACTAATTCTATTTTGACAACTGATAAAAGTGGAAAGGCACTGTGAAATGATTATTCTGTGTAATTCTGACTCCCAAGAGCATAATTAAATCTGGTGTTGTTAAAGGACTCCTTCTGTTATATGGTTTATGTCTGAGAAGATATAAATATTAAAAAAAAATGGTGTCTATTCTTTTATTAAAGCCTGAATTGATATCAACTGAGACAAGTTAGAGGTAGAATTAAAAGTTGACATTTACCATTATTGGCTCTGATCTTATTAAATGTTACAAACAAGGAACATTACCTGAATTAAATATAGTTTGTTTAAAGGATCTGCTGACTCAGGAACCTAGAAACAACTGATTATCATTTATGTGATTTAAACAAGGAAAGCAGGCTCCTCTCCTTCTTTTTTTCTTCTTGGCCTCCCTTTAGGGGTTGACACAACGGATCTGCCTCCATCTCATCCACCTCTGTCACACCAACCGTCTGCATGTCCACCTTCACTGCATCCATGAATCCTCTCTGTGCTCTTCCTCTTTTCCTCCTGCCTGACAGCCATATTGAAAATAATACTGAGTGTTGAGTATTTTACTGGGGATTGAGTTTGAAATTCTAGTACTGTGACCGTTTCTTCATCCTTTTTTTTTTAACATCAGTTGTTGTTTTCCCAGGATTTGAACAATCCAACATAGAAACTTTACAAATGAGCCTCAAGTTTGATTTGGGAAAGCTTTTATGCCCTTCCTGATCCAATCCCTCCATTTATCCGGGCTTAGGACTTGCACTAGGAGCACGTTGGCTTTTTCTTCATAAACGAAAAAAAAGCTAATCATGAGCCAAAGAACCAAATAAAAATCAGTCATGGATTATTTCTTAGCAATTCATCTCTCCACTTTTATTCTCTCATCTTTAGATAAATGTTTAATTTTTTGTGCTATAAATAATCTAAACACAGGTTTATTCTGTTGCTTTGTTATCTGGGTCTTTGCAGCGATTTTTCTTGCACAGTAGTTTATGTTTGAGGCGTTGACTGAACGTGTTCAACTGGATGTTGCATAACCCTGTTTTGTTTATAGGCTATTTGACATCAATTCTTTTAAATGAGATGAATACAAAAAGAAAGGACGCGAACAAACAACACAAATAAAATTGAGTGTTTTTTTTGTATAACTATGTTAAGACGATCTAATGAAAACAATACTTCAACTGAACAGCTCTAATTCATAGTTTTCTGATGAAAGCCACTTACGACCAATTCCAAAAAAGTTGGGCCATTTCGTAGAAATAAAACCAAATTCAATAATTTGCAAATCTTATAAGCCTAAATTTTATTCACAATGGAACATAGAAAATGTTTAATTTCATTTAATTTTAAAATGTAAAATGTAATATTTTAATAATAAAATAATAAAATGCAATAACAGTCAAACAACAAACATCTGGACAGTGGTTTCCATGACAGAATCGTCATCCATGCTCATTTTCAGCCTTGCGCCTTTGTGATGGCATCAGCCACACATAGGTAAAATAAGTCAAATTGTTTACTTTATTAGTTTAGTTTGCAGTTGTTTCACTGGTATAATTTATTAATCACTTTATTTAAACCTAACACTGATATTATGAAGCGCGCACGTAGTACCATTGTGTGGTTTTACTAAAGGGACACATAAAAACATAATTAATATAACACAAAACATTGTGTTATATTAATTATGTTTTTTCTGTCTTTGAGTTACCTGGTTTGGGGCGGTGGCTGTTTCCTGTCTGGGCAAAAGGGCGTGGCTGAAGACTGAGAGCAAAATGCCTGCTCAGCAGGACCAACCACAGGCTATTAGTAACAGGGGTGTTTTAGATTTAGTTATGATGATCTGTGTTAGTCAGTACTGGTGTTTGTTTTTTGTTTCTCCCTATTGTGTGTAAATGGTTTGGCCAAACCACTATAAAAGCTACCCTTTTGCGTCCGTGTGATTAGGTCAGTTTGAGTTAAGTTGTGTCCATTTTGTTTGTTTCAGTTTCTGGACGTTACTTTTGATTAGAGTTATATTTAGTTGACCTCTTTTATGGTCCTGATAATTATATTTTTGGATTTTTGTCTTTCTGAAAGGTTTTTGTGGGTTAAAATATGAAAGACATTGTTATCTGTGTCCTCGATGCCTTGCTGCTTGGTCCCTCACAGCCTTACACACACAGATTTCTCTAGATCCACTTTCAGCAATTTTGGATGATGTTATGAACTGTAGATGACAAGGTGTTAACAGTTTTATGAGAACGTGATTCACTATTTTTGTACAAATACTGTAGGAGAACCTGTGATCATCTTCTGAGAAACTCTGCCACATGTTCTTTTGAGTCTCAGTAATCTTACTAACCTGCTGGGAATCAACCTTATTATGTTTGTCCAGCTGTTTTTTTTTCTTCTTTGCTTTTTTACTTTTTTGTATTGCCAGTGTGTATAGTTATACATCAAGTATTAGGATGACGTGAACTTTATTTGTTTCTTTTTTTTTTTGTTTTTTGTTTTTTCTTGCTTGACTACAGTTACATTTCTGCAGTCTTCAAAGAATCACTGAAGCTTTTTAAAAATGTTCTGTTAAAAAACAAAGCAGCAAACATTTGACAGCACTTGAGCCAGAAGACAAACAAAAAGAAAATAGGAAGCTGTTGAAAACAATGGGCAGGTAATCTAACACTAGCCATTCTTTTAGATCCAATAACAGGAAAAGAAACCAATGAAAGAAAGCAAAAATTCAATTCAAGGAACCCAGGACAGATGGAGCAAACACAAAAAGTGGGACGCAAACAAAGACAGGAAATAAATGCATCAGAGAGATACACCAGGTAAGTTAACCTTCCAGAATAAAGGAGGAACAAACCTGACACACACACATTAGATGTGCAGTTAAACATTTAATTCTGCAAAATGTTGGTCAAAATTCAATGTTTGTGTCAGAATGAAATTATCCAGGTGTAGATTGTTATACAGTGTAAATGTAACTTGTGATTACTACAACAGATAGCCTTGTTGTTCCTGAGAGATGACAGGACTGGTACCTCTTTCATGTCTGTGTGATAAATAAGAAACTGCAGATGGGAGCTGGTTTGGTGTATATTTATAGACATTGCTGTATTGGTGTTTTTTCCCCCCTAAAGAATCATATTAATGTCGCTCTAGCACCATCATTCCAGCTGATCAGCCATGTCACTGTGATGTATAAAGCCAATTTCCAGTACCAGATACAAAACATCTCATGTAGTAGTGGTTGATGTTTCCCTTCGCAACATTTTTTTCAGAATGCAAAAGAGTTTGTTTTGGAAGACTTAAAAGCTTTTCTGACAGAAAGGCTTCCTTCTGCCAGACAGGGCTGTCATCCTGCAGAGAGAAAGATTGTTCACAAATGGAAAATATTCAAGACAGTTGCCAAACTTTCCACGAGTGGACGTCCCAACAAATTCACCTCAAGGTCAGAACGTGCAGTGCTCACAGAAACTGCAATTTAACTCAAGAGCTACATCTCTAACCCTGTTAGCATGCTAAATGTTAAAGTTCATAACAGTGCAATTAGAAACACACTGAACAAGTACTGTATGATTTGTTTGGTTGAAAGCCGCTTTTCTCTTTAAAAAGAACATGGTAGCACAGCCTAGGTTCGGAAGGTTGCACCTGAATAAACCACAAGACTTCTGGCACAATGTCCTCAGGATACATGAGACCAGAGTGGAAGTGTTTGGTTATATTGCACAGCACTGCATTTAGAGAAAACCCAAACACAGCATATCAGCACAAACGCCTCTGTTAAGCACGGTGGTGGAGTGGTGATGAATAGGGCTGGTTTTGCAACCGTAGGGGATTATTAAAATATTCTGATTCTGCTTTTTGTTCCAGAAACACATGTGAAAGCTAATTTTTAATATCCAGCCATTAACTCTCTGTAACTCTCTGCAAACACTAATGACACTACTCAACTTTCATACCCTCTTCAAACCAGCCTTTTCCATAGTGGATATTTTAACAGCAGGGGGAAAAGCACCATATGTACATCTATGACACCAAGCTAATACATTTCTGCATTTTGATGAATACATCGTCTCCTTAAAGGATTAAAGCTGCTAATTTTCATCACACGCAATCTATAGTTCATAAGACTAAACGTCTCACTTGGCCTTGAGGTCAGTGAATCGCAAACATAGCACAGGAGCCGCTGGGTCATCACGTACATCACCACCTCCGGTCAGGTGTACTTAAATACGGGGCGCCTTTCTGCCAAAATAAACATCCAGTTTCATCAGCATGGTAACTATAGCTCGGCTCAGCTGCAGGCCCCTCAGTAGTCGACGATACGGTGTCACTGGTGAGAATATGAGGGGCGTGGCTCTAAAATGGAAGACATCCTGGTTATAGCACCAGGAGATAGAGTGGTGACATGTGTGACTCAGTCTCGATTAATAAATCAAGTTTGCCTCAGGATTAGGAGGAGTGAGGTATGAAAGACAAACCATTCCAATAATTTTGCACGTCTTCAGCAACATTACACCCCCCCAAGACATGTAATGTTGTTTTTGAAAGTTATATAATGAACTTTATGCTGAATGATATCCAACCGGGAAATCTAATAATACCAACTGTAAGTGTAGCAGTGTGAACACGCACATCAGCTCTTTCCAATTACCAGTGAGGCCGCTGCATTGAAACTGATTTAACTTTTAAAGTGGATGTTTAAAAATAAGCACGTGCTTACAGTTATTCATCCAGCTGTCTTCTAATTAAATTAGTTTGTTGGGGTAAAAAAAAAATTGTGTATGATGAATAAGACAGGGTGGTTTGGGTGAGGAGTGGAGGGGTGGAGTGTAGGTGAAAAGGTCAACAGATGGTTATTTATTTGTCACATCCTGACGCTATGGCGATGAAGGTTGGTATGTTAGGCATTCGCACATGATTATGGAGACAGCGGCCGTGATCCAAGTCTTTACTTTATCTTTTTAGCACTGTTTCTTATATGCATGTGAACGGGACACACTGAGCTGTGATACTGCGACTTTGTATTGGTGGTGCAGAGTTTGGTGGATTAGAAGCGACAAAAAGAATTTTAGCTTTTGTGCTGCAGAAGGGGAACAGTGCAGGCGGACATCCTGATACTTTTGGTGCACTGCATCTGACCTGCTGCAGCATTTAGGGCACATTAAAGCTTTTGGCATACCAGTAACGGATATGCGTTTCTTCCAAGGCTGTTCTGCCCCCTTGTGACAGGAAATCCAATGCTAAAGAGCCTCTCTATACATGTGCAGTGTTATTTTCACACTCACTGCACTCTTGAAATAACGACAAAAAAGTGTTGGTCAGACCTGCTGAGATGAGTGTCAAAGGGCGTTTACAGGTAGCTGCTCTGCTTTACATTGCAGGAGTGAATGGGGATGTGTGGAGGTGCAGTAGACATAAATGAATCAGCATCGATGGATTTGTGCCAACTAAACTGTTAAAACAGATGGATATTGCACATAAAAGATTAGTGGGAACAGAGGTTTTTGGCTATGAAAACTGTGTGTCGAGTAGGATCCAAATCCAGTCATAAATTAAAATTGTGTAGTAGTCAGAGACACAGGATGTAGTCTTAATGTGAGATTGTACTTTTACAGCATTCAAAACGACAATATTATTTTATTTTTTCTTACATGACAGACAAATTATCATAAAACTGACATATAATATATAGTTGAGAAAAACATTGTAGAGATATTGACTAAACTCTGGCTTTTTGCCACAGCTCTAATTTCTCATGACAAAATTAGATTAAAGACATTATTTGGTTTCGAATGGTGTCCATAACAGCAAATCACCATGGGATACTGAGCAAGGAAAAACTGGACACTTTGGACACTTCAGTAAGGACTCCCTTCCTAAATCAGATCAGCATTGCTTTAAGATTCAGTGCAGCTTTCTTTTATTACCATCTTAGGACTGACTTGTTTTGATTGGACGTAAAAACCAACCTGTTATTGTGCAACCGGTTACTCGTGCTCAAGGTTTACTCATGAAAATGTGGCCTTGTCAGCACTCATGAGGTCATACACTGTATGTTCGGTGTGTCTGAGAATCATAAAATAAAATAAGGGAGGGGGTGCTGATTTTGTTGGCTTTAATCTGATTACCCTTAGATTATTAAACCCTATACTGGTAAATATCAGACCTGCTCATTGAACCTCTGGCGTGTCAACGTGTATGATTGTTTTTGACTCTAACATGAGCTAAATGCAGTTTCAAGTGTGTAAGATGATGAGTATTTTTGTAAATAGCACACCGTCAGAGTGATGAAAACAGCGAGAAAGAATACACAGGTGAGAAAGTAACCACACAAACTCTAAATTTAGTGTGTGAACAATGACGTTTACTGTGTAATACGACGAATACTTTCGTATGATTAATCACATAGTTGACGGGCGAGCAGGGACTTTTCGATGAACTCATCAGTACAAAGTTTTTGTTTATGAGTTTACTCAAGATAATCACTTGCAGGCTATTAAAAAAATCACTTGT